>JAOTRH010132035.1:0-14222 GCA_034768845.1 Heliamphora exappendiculata | reverse complement strand
ATACATGCAATCCATGAACACAAGCCTCTTCAGGACCTTGTTTCAGCCTTCAGATATCGCACCCACACCCACACCCACACCCATGCCTCATCAGGATCTCGTTTCAATCCGTCAGATATCGCACACACATGCACGCAACCCCTGCAACACATATCTTCATAGACTTTCACCGTAGGACCGCAGCCCCAACTAATGCATCTTCTCAGACTTTCACCAAAGGACCGCAGCCCCAAATACACCGGCTTTCGCAGCCTACCTCGTTCACCGGCTTTCGCAGCCTACCTCATACACCCACACACGCACACGTGCATCAACAACTAGGATTTACATCTACTGGATCACATATTCATATAATCCATTTCATACACATGTGTAAACCTAAACTAGGAATTAAAGCATATAACCATGTATCAATACAACGTTCCACAAACCACGTCACATGTCTATAAAACTCATGGTTTTAAAGCATAAGCCACGTTACACATAACGATTGATATCACAATCACGTAATCTACTTACATATTTCGTACATAAATAAATAGTTCTAAATGTACAAACCAGTTATAAATGCACATAGCAACATATAACCTCATACCATGACGCCACCCGTCACGTAACCCGACGTCCACTCACGGGACAAGCCACACGACCACCACTGGCCCAAACACTCCCAACACGGCCATCACAGACCCACGACGCTCACCCGCGGCAACACAACCCACTAGCAAACCACGCACCCAACCATGCACCAACAAGCTGCATTTACCATGCACACCACACATGAGGGCAACACTCAAAAGCATACTCGAGGCCACGACACGACCCCCGAAACCACCACACAACGAACCAAATCCCAAAAGGAATCCACAGGTATTTAAATCAAGTAATTCCCATAAATTAATCAATTGAATACCATAGGACACCAATCAAAAACCAAAACCCAACCGTAGACCCACCAAAACACAGCCCAGAGGTTCAGTTGACCGAACCCCACCTCCAGTCGACCGAACACCCTACTGGAAAACCACAAACGCCAAACACGTATGGTTCAGTCGACCGAACCCCCTGGTTCAGTCAATCGACCCCCAGATCCAAACTTCAGTCGACCGAACCCCATGGTTTAGTCGACCGAATCCCAGCTGAACTTGATCCCGAGCTACGGGTTCAGCCCTCCAAACCTCGAATCGAAGCCTCCAAACTCCAAATCAACACCCGTGAACACCCACACGTCTAGGCCTAACACCAAGACCTCAAAGGAAACTCCCGACACCCGATTCCATCCACTGAAATCACCAAAACAAGGTTTTAAACCCAAAAACCCAACTTTGAAACAAACGTATGTCTATAGCAATCTACCAGTTAAAAACACATATGTTTATCCATAACACCCTTATACAACAGTAGGGTCTAGAACCACGTGCAAAATCTAGCTTAGCCAGGATTGAAATTTGACCGGATGGTTGCGTAGCCCACGACTCCAAAAGCAAGGATCCGCTGTTGGATCGCTGAAAATCGAGCCTCGGGCCCCCGAGTACTTGGAGGGAAGGCAGAGAGAAAACAGGAAACTTAGGAGTTAAGTTTTGAAAAATATCTTTTTGAAAATATTTGTAAATATCTAACTCCAGATATTAATAGGTCTCCAAAATATATTTTTTTAAAATTTTTTGAGAATCGCGCCACAACGGCCCATGGCCCCAGGAACCTACCCCACATGCATATCTAGGCCCGATTATGCATCAAAAACAGTAAAACATGCTGCAACAAAAACATATAACGCGCGTCTGAAAATGTCGAAAAAGAAAATGGGTCAGGGTCTCACATATTTCGAACCAAAAAAAGAGATTTTTTCTTTTCTAATAGAGAAAACATTAAGTGCAAACTATGTACATATGAAAGCCCATCACCATGTGATTCACATAAGTAGTTGGATAATAGTTGTAGGTATTAAGTTGACCTGATCTCGCTGTATAAAACTAACACTGGGGCTTAGTTTATTTGATGATTGAGGACTATAAATTGATTTGAGACTGAGTTGACGTTGTAAAGAGGATATTGGCAAATTGCAACAGAAAAGAAATAGACACTGTAATTTATAGATCACAATGTAGATATGGTAATCTCATCAAATATGGTAACATCACGTTGTAGATCTACCCAATGTTCTATAATGGTTAATCTGACGAGCTATGTTATTGTCTTTTACCTTTCTATTACTAAATTTATTATTTTCTTCTTTCACATTTTATTACTTGATAATTTTTTTATGTCTCTCTTATTCTTGGAGAATCACATGGTATATGATTGAGGCCTCCTATGTTTTAAGTCAATCCGAGAATTACAGTTTATTTTTTTTCATAAAATCCTCTCTTGTCACGAGCAGATTTTAGTTCCTATCTATAATACAATTTTGTTGATATAAAAATTGGGCTGAATATTCTGATATGATGAAATCTTAACAATAGCCATCTTAACTTTTTTCTACTATCAGTTTATATTGTTAGGTGCTGTTCCATTTCCGGTTGATGTTCCTCGCTTGAAGGAACCTGGTGTTTCTGGAGTGGTTACACTAAATGAACCCTACGAGACTTTGGTCTCAAGAACATTATATCACGTGAGTATGCTCACCGGTGACGTATGAATTATTTATGGTTTCCTCAATATTATTTTTAAAATCTTTTTAAATGTGATATGATATTGAAATTCATAATTGATTTTATTGTTATTACATCCTTAAGTACTAAGGTGTGCGTGGGTTGACACGGTGCAGAGTGAGTGAAAATCAATCAACAAAACCATTTATGGAGGTATGAAAAATCTCAACCCACCGCCAAACCACTCACTTTATAAAACCAGTGGATTTATTATTTTTCTTGACGAGTTGGCAGTTCGAAAAATAAATAAATATTTTATCAAAATTCAGGACACAAGTTCTAGAAAAAATTTATATCTCAATACACAAGACAGCTCCACATTTCAGCAGCCAAAACAGTGCAAAAGGTGCAAAATTTCAGTACAAAAACAGCCAAAACACTGTAAATTTCAGCAACCAAAACAGTGCATGAAGTGCAAGTCCAGCAACAAAAGAGTGCAAAAAAGTGCAAATTTCTAGCGCATCCCAAATAGACAAAACAATGCAAAAAACTGCAAAAATAGAGGGAATAGCCTGTTTTGTTGGTACGAGAAAACTGTACAAATGCAATTACCTAAGGACCTTGAGGACTGGCTATTTAAGTGAGCAAGTGGCGGATTGGTTAATGTCTATTGTCTGGCCATGAGGAAATACTAGAAGTCTAAAACCAGAAAAGTCTAGGGAGAAGAAATGGCAAGGGCGCAAAGTAATGTCCAGAAAATGATTCAAAAATTGCAAGGCAATGAATAAACCACCGACCACTTGTAGCCTTGGTGTGTGTGTGTGTGTGTGTGTGAGAGAGAGAGAGAGAGAGAGAGAGAAGGGAGGCGAGAGATGTGTGCTGGTGAGATTCGTGAAGCTTAGGGTAAAAGAAGAGTGAAGTCGTCTGAAGAGGGCCAACACCAGAAGCTTAAAAAAAAATCAAAAACTAAAGCCTAAGGGAAATTAGTAAACTACTAAAGCTAAGAAATTATAGGAAGTCGGGTCAGTTTAATGGGTGGGTGAGTTTTTAAAAACTGCCAGGCTCAACTGGCCCGCCTGAAATTAATATTTCCCGCCCAACTTGTGATATCATTTTTTAATAGCCTTAGTGGGTTGGTGTGGGGCAGTTGGGCGTTTTAGGCGGATTGTTGCACAACCTAGAGCACTAGTACATGCAGCCTGGTTGTTTGGGTTGTCTTGAAGATGGCTGATTTTAGATTGGGTTGAGGAATGCATCCCAAACCTTGCCTGCCAGGTCTAACATATCAAAGTTCTAGGATCTTTAAAAAAAAGAGTAAAGAGCGATGTGTTTAGAATTTGTAACAATGTGAGGTAATCCAATTTGTATTTATTTGAATGGCCTTGTTATAGTCAATATCAAGGCACTTTTGTGGTCAGCATAAATTTGCTAGTCATACACATTCTCTTTGAATGGTACATTGCATTTACCATGAAAATAGTAATTGCATTTGAATAAGCATTTAAGAGAGCATTATTTCACTTAATCATTTGAATCAGCATGGTGATAAACATTTTTTGACTACAAAATCTAAAGAATCTCGACTTTTGGTACTTAATAACAAACTTATTCAACAATAAACGTGATTTAATAAGGGCAGGTAGAATTTATATCGACATCCTAGTTGAAAAAAGGAAAAAATTAAGAGTTTAATAATTTGTAAAAATCAACAATTTGCAAAAATTAACACAAAAATCACAAGTCTACAGTGGCATCATCAGCATCTCCAAACCTTAAAAACAAAGGTACATTTTTTCAAATCAATCTAGTTTTGTATCATGAACGACAGAAATTAATAATAACTTAGAAAACTTTTGTGGCATATCTTAATCGAATAACAGAAAGGAGAGTCAGTGAGAGCGAGAGCACAGAGACGGCGAGAGAGCGATAGAGCATAGAGACGGCAAGAGAGTGACTGAGCACAGAGTGAGAGAGAGACAGAGCACAGAGCACAGAGCACAAAGCACAGAGCACAGAGCGAGAGAGAGACAGAGCACAGAGCGAGAGAGAGAGAGAGAGAATGTGAAGTAAAATAATAGATGAAGTATATAGAACGTGAAATAATTGAAAGAGAGGAAGAACAAGAAGCAGTGAAGTATAGAACGCCAAAGGTGCATTTACTAAACACGTCTCATAAACTAAAACACTATCGTTTTTAGTGTTGCCAAATAAAACAAATTTAAACTAAAAATGTGGTTGCTAAACACGTTTTTAGTATAAATATAAATCTCTAAGAAAATGTTTTTTCTAAATATGTTTTTCGTGTATGAAAAGAAAAACGTTTCTAGTAAAACTATTTTCCATTTAAATCTTAAGAGGTATCTAACAAAAACGTTTTTATGTAAATATTTGCAGATGTGTTTCCTAAACACATTTTCAGGGAAATGTTGTAATTATTAAAAAACGTGTTTACTAATAACGTTTTATTTTTATTATTATTTTTACCTCAAAAGGACTGGCATGTCGGGAAATATGTTTTGCAAATAAAAAGTGTTTGCTAAACACGTTTTTACGTACGTTGGGAATAAAGTTAAAAAATTTCTATTTCGTTAATTAAGTTTGAATGTTTACTTATTATAATAAAAGAGCTTGAACATCCAGTATCAATTGTTTTCATGAATAAATGTTGGAGAAATTGAGTTCAATTATTAGAAGACTAGCGCCTGCGCACAATGCAACATAAAAAAAATTTAAAATAATATAGTTCAATGCAAGTATATTTGCATATCAAAAGGGAGTGAGTGCTTACATGCTATTTTTTGAGAGAGATAAAATAAATAGTTACAAACTAATTTTTAAAGAGATAAAGAGATATTTTGTTAGGGACATTTTAGACAACTAAAAGTTCACGCGGCTTCATTTTGGAGAACACCAAGTGGGTGTTCTCCCTTTATAAGACACTAGCGCTTGGACACATGTATCGCGTGTGCAGCTCGAATTATTTTAAAATATAAAAAATTAATACATTTTTTAAAAGTAGAACCATAAACAAAGAAAATAAAACTACATGTTAGGAAAAGCAAATCCCACTTCGTGAGCCAAGCTCCGGGCCACGTGAAACGCCCATAAACAACCAAACATACACCAAACCTGGGAAAATACTCTCAAAATAAACCATACATGCATTGTATATAAACGCCAAACGGTAACATTACAAGACTCAAACGCCGAGAAAACATGTTACAACATACATGTAACCAAAACTAGCAAAAATGAAGACTACACTCTTCCACCTCTTCCAGCACCTCCTGATCAACCAGCGTGACAGGCACCTGAAGAAAAGCAAATCCCACACCGTGAGCCAAAGCTCAGCAGAAACTAGACAAGCATGCAGTATAAACGAAACATTCTAGAAAATCGAAATGCAAGTTTAGACTCTCTTTCAAGCCTTAAAAATAGTTTTCACATGCAAACGGGAAAACAATGATACAAACCATGTTTTGACTCACTCACAGGAGCCCTGAAAACAGTTGAAAAAGAGTTTTTAGATCGCGATTTACACGACTCTTAAAATAGTTTGAAACTGGTCTATCTGTCCCTTAAAGCAGTACATACAACCCATGTCATATGCAACCGGCCCTCCCACGCCGCAACCACAATGCTAACACTGAGATAAAGACCTGAACATAAACATACATTTTTGGGATAAAACCGTATACTATAGGGTAAAACCATAGACCAAACCATGGGATAAAACTGTACACCACGGGATAAGATCGCACGCCACGGGATAAAACCGCGTACTTTACCATAAGCCATGGGATGGAACCGCCGACCTCGAATTATACCACGGGATAATACCGCATACCACGGGATAAGACTGCATGTTACAGGATTAAAAATGTACACTACAGGATAATACTGTAACTACGAGATAATACCGAACATTCCTATGCATAACCTAATCAGGATTTAAATGCATATAACATACCACATACGCCACATGCATGTGCCCCACAGATCTGTTACAACCATGCCTAATAAAACTCTGAGTTCTACAGCATGTAACCACGATACAATAAGATATCATGTCATGTAATCTACTTACATAAATAAAAAGTTATAAACGCATGTAGCCATATAACCCGACTAGACATCACATGCCACACACCCGTCATTCGATACCTGAACGACCCATCCATGAGCTGGGACTCGTCCGCACACAGGGACAACCAACACTTAATCCGGAGATCAACACCTGAACCTCCCACAAGACGATTCTCACCAGAACCCCACCTTTAACCAAACCACGAACCCACACGTCGCGCACATAACCAACACTCACACAACCGTGCCACAAACCCTAAACCAACTACGCACATCACACCCGAGGACGGCATCACATAAACATCACGGGCCACCACACGACCCCTGAAACCACAACGCCATTAACCAAACCCCAAAAGCGATCCACAGGTATTTAAATCAAGTAATTCCCATAAATTAATCAATTGAATACCATAGAACACCAATCGAAAACCAGAGAATCAACCCAAAATCACAAACCAACAGCCCACAACTTCAGTCGACTGAACCCCACCTCCAGTCGACCGAACACCCTACTAGAAACAACCAAAACGCGTCACACACGGTTCAGTCGACCAAACCTCGGTGGAAAACGATTCCGAGCTATGGGTTCAACCCTCCAAGCATCGAATCGACACTTCTGAACACCGATTCAACAACTGTGAACACTCACGCATCTAGGCCTAACACCGAGACGTCAAAGGAAACCATTGATACCCGATTTCATCCACCAAAAGTGACAAAAAACCGATTTTAAACCCAAAAACCTAACTTTATAGAAAACCAGATCTACAACAATCTAACCGGTAGAAAGACGCCCGATTACCCATAGCACCCTTATAACACAGACAGGTCTAGAATCTTACCTCGGTGAGTTTAAAACTCGACGTCTCGATCCACGTTCAAAATTGAGCTTTGTCAGAATCAAATTCTGACTAGATGGTTGCGTAGCGCTCGATGCTGATATCAAAAATCCGTAGTCTGATCGTCAAAAACCGAGCCCCAAGCCCTCGAGAACTTAGAGAGAAGGCAGAGAGAAAATGAAAAACTTAGGAGTTAAGTTTTGAAAAATATCTTTATGAAAATATCTAACTCCAGATATTTATAGGTCTTCAAAATATATTTTTTTTAAAATTTTTGAGATTCGCACCACAATGGCCCACGGCCCCCGGAACCTACCCCGCATGCATATCTAAGCCCGATCATGCATCAAAAGTAGTAAAAACATACTCGAATGAAAACACGCAACGCGCGTCCGAAAACGCCGAAAAAAGAAAATGAGTAAGGGTCTCACAATACCTTACCTATGGCTTGTTAAATTCTAAAAAAAAAAATCCTAAGATTTCAAGTCCCATTACAAATGTCCTCATATGATTCTAAAAATTATATTTTTCCTCCTTCAAATTTCGAGCTTCATTACAATCTTTCTCTCTAATGAAGTTGTTGTTAGGAATGTTAGAAGAATCTTATTATATCAGCACGAAATTACGTAGTTTGACGAACAAAACAATAAAAAGATAGTAATAACCTTGGATTAGAAAAGTGAAGGCCTTTATCAAAGGGGTCGTGCTGCCATACCCAAATCTGGTTTTGGGGCATCATACCCCAAATTTTTTTCAGCCATCAGATGTTAAAATATAATCCCAGCCGTCCATTTTCCTCGTTCACATTCACCATCTATTTCACTGGATCTCTCTCCTCTCTACATCTCCTTCTCTCTCATCTCCCTCTCTCTCTCTCTCTCTCTGCTCACTCTCTGCATCTCCCTCTTTCTCTCATCTCCCTCTCTCCCTATTTGCTCAGCCTCTCCTCGGCAAGGTCTTTGTGTGTTCTTCACCAGCCATCATTTCGGTGAGGTTTCCCTCTTTCTTCGGCGAGATCTTTATATGGGTGGCGCCTGAGGTGCTATTGTGCGCACGCTGAGCATAGATCGAGCGCGCTAGACAAGGCCAGTTGAGAGCAAGATGCGCGCGAGTTGGGCGCGATGGACAGAGACTAGCACTTAAAGAAGCATGTTGGGCGTGATATTGAGCGCATGTTAGGCGCGACAGATCCCTTTCCTTTTTTTTTTCCTCAATTATCGTGAGAATCAAACGGAGTACGGCAATTTTGGCCATGAAATGTCAGAAGGAAAACATATAATATTTTCTCCCTCGTCTTTGGTGTTTGTCTTGGTTATTTATGTATGAAGTGTAAAGAATAGATCCTATGTATAATGTGTATTCTGTTTCTTGTACTAAAACTCTTACATCAAAGCTAAATTTTGTATTATGATGTAATATTTCGAGTAATAAAGTGTCTACTCTTGATATATATTTGTCTAAGGGGTCTTCTAAATGGAGGTGTTCTAGTGGTTCTTGATCTCATTATTAGTTCTTTTGGAATCATTAAATAATTGTTGCTAGCTATTAGAAATGCAACGGTTTTGAAGCTATTGCAGCGCTTTTAATTTATTGGGAAAAATAATAGCAGTTTAAAATCGTCACTATAAATTGTTCAAAAAGCATTGCATTATATTCTTTACCAGCATTATAAATTGTCGCTAAAGTCAGAGCTAGTATTAAGAAAAAAAATAACAGCGTTCAAAACTGTCGCTATATATTGTTCAAAAACCATCGCACTATGTTCTTAATCAGCATTAAAAAATCGTCGCTAAAGTCACTGTTGGTATTAAAAAGACTATAACAGCGTTTGTCAAAAACGTTGTTGCATACCTACACTAACGGGCATATCCCAACGATTTTGGTGATGGTTAACAAACCGATGGTATAAACTTTTGGGACATTTAGCAACTGTTTTTATAACTTTTTGCGATGCTTACGACCATTTCAAAAACTCAAGTTTTTTGTAGTGAAAATGGCCATGGCATGCCCAAGGCCATGCTCCGAGGTGGCCATTAGGCTTGTAGGAGATGAAAGAATTAATTTTATAATTTTTTATATTAATGATTTGCATTATATTTTCTTGATAAACAATAATTTTAACATGTTAGAGTTTTTATCAAATTTCTTGCACATTGGGCTTGTAGGAGACGAAAGTCTTTTCATTGCAGCTATTACGGAATATTATAATGGACACATAAAAGTAAATCGCAAAAAAGTAGTCACATACAGTAGTAAAATTTGCACTAACATTGGTTCAAATGTGCCCTTGGCATGGATAATGCAATACCAAGAGGTACCATTGGCATACTCAAAGCAAGGCAATAAGGTGCCCAAAGCAATGCCTAGAAGTGCCCAAGGCAATGCCTAGAGGTGGCCAAGGCACGCCCAAAGCAATGCCTAGAGGTGCCCAAGACACTTGAGCTACGACCAAAGTGCTAGCACATAACATGGAAGGGTCATATCTAGTGATAGAAGTTGTCATGTTGAGTGGTAGAAGTGGTCATTTTGAGTGGTAGAAATACTCTTAGCCTTACTCCTTTGACATACCACTTGGCATCCTATGGTCACATTCCATGGTAGAAGTGGTCATGTCCAGTGGTAGAAGTGGTTACATATGGTGGTAGAAACACTCTTGGCTTATGACCAAAGTTTTAGCACATGGCACCCAATAGTCACATCTAGTGGTAGAAGTTGTCATGTTAAGTGGTAGAAGTAGTCACATATGGTGGTAAAAATACACTTGAGCTATGACCAAAGTTTTAGCACATGTCATCCAAGGGTCCCATCTAGTGGTAGAAGTTGTCATACATAGTGGTAGAAGTGGTCACATATTGTGGTAGAAACGCACTTAACATATGACTAAAGTTCTAGCACGTGGCAGCCGAGGGTCACATCTAGTGGTAGAAGTTGTCATGTTTAGTGGTAGAAGTGGTCACTTTGAGTGGTTGAAACGCCCTTAACTTAATACCTAAGACTTACCACATGGCACCCAATGGTCACATTCAGTGGTAGAAATTGTCATGTTGAGTGGTAGAAGTGGTCACTTTGAGTGGTAGAAACACACTTGGCCTTACACTTTTGACATACTACTTGGCATCCTATGGTCACATTCCATAGTAGAAGTGGTCATCTCTAGTGGAAGAAGTGGTCACTTTGAATGGTAGAAACACTCTTGGCCTTACACCATTATCTTAGCACTTGGCATCCTATGGTTACATTCCATGGTAGAAGTGGTCATGTTCAGTGGCAGAAGTTGTCACTTTGAGTTGTAGAAACACTCTTGGCCTTATACCATTGTCTTAACACTTAGCATCCTATGGTCACATTCCATTGTAGAAGTGGTCATGTCCTGTGGTAGAAGTGGTCACATATAGTGGTAGAAACACACTTTTTCCTACACTTTTAATTTAATATATTGCTTCAAATGATCACATAGAGTGGTAGAAGTGGTCATGTCCAATGGTAGAAATGGTCACTTTGAGTGGTATAAATACACTTTTTCTTACAACTTTAATTTAATATATTGCTTCCAATTTAATACACTTTTCCTTGCACCTTTAATTTAATACATTACTTCAAATTTAGTACACTTTTTCTTATACATTTTATTTTAACAATGCATATGACACATTAGCTACTAAAAATGGTTTTGTCCCATAGTTCAAGTGATAATATGTAGTTGTAACTATTGTCATATATGGTGGTAGAAGTTGTGATTTGTTGTGGTAAAAGTTGTGATTTATTGTGGTAAAAAGCGTGTTTCTTCATGGATGAGCATTAGTATGTGATGCTTTTATATTTTTTATTTAATTTCTAAATATGTTTTTATGATCGGATTCATTTATTACTTAAAATTCAATAAGTTTGTTATCCATATAAAAATTTAGATTGACCTGTTAACTGTAGCTAAATAATCACATTATGTTTTTTTTATAAATAATATAAATATAAGTTATAATTTAAGAAAAAAAAACTTTTAAACAGATATTATCCAATCACTTAGTTACAGTTATCAAATCAATCTAATTTTTTTACAAACAAGAAACTCGACGAGTTCTACGAAATAAATAGATTCAATTATAAAAATATATCCGAATACTAAATAAATATAAACACGTTATATATAAAAGTTTTTCATAAAAACTACAAGCAAACAAAAAGTTTTTCATCTGAGCTTCCAAAGAAAGCGTTTCTGGCAAAAACGCTTTTAATGTAAATATATAAAAGCGTTATTGCTAACAACGTTTTTAGTGTAAAAATATTTTTGTAATAAGAAAGCGTGTTTAGTAAATACATTTTTAGTGTATAAATAAATTTGTAAAGAAAGCGTGTTAAGTAAACACGTTTTTAGAGTAATATTTTATTTTAATGGATTAATTAAGTTAAAAACTATCAACGACGGCTTTTCAATCGTCTTAACTTTTTGGGTCGCAAAAACTATCAGCGATGGAAAACTTCCGTCGCAAAAACTATTAGCGACAAAAAATTTCACATGTGGAGGAAAGAGTATGCTGGGGGTGGCGCTTAACCTGCGCTTGAGCGCGCGTTGGGCATGATTTCCAGAGAGGTTTTGGGGTGCCAGACTCTTATTTGCTCTTGCGACGGCATTTCAATCGTCACAATTTCTTGGGTCGCAAAAACTATTAGCGATGGAAAAATTCCGTCCCAAATCTATTTCCAGAGAGGTTGAGCGCGATTTCCAGAGACTTGATTTTGGTGTTGGGTCTCTTGCGACGGCATTTCAATCGTCACAATTTCTTGGGTCGCAAAAACTATTAGCGAAGAAAAAATACCATCGCAAAAACTATTAGAGACGAAAAATTTTGCATATGGAGGAAAGAGTATCCCGAGGGTGCGCTCAACCTGCGCTTGAGCACATTTTGGGCGCGATTTCCAGAGAGCATTGGTGCCAAACTCTTCTTTGTTTTTGCGACGGCATTTCAATTGTCACAATTTTTTGGGTCGCAAAAACTATTAGCAACAGGAATTTTTTTAAACGACGGCATCAATATTGTTGCAAATAGATTTGTATTATTTTTTTGTCTTTCACACACTAGATGTACTATTTGCAATACACAAACTAAACAAAAAAAACTTGATTTTATATATAATTACGTTGTTTACAATTTTTAATAAGGTTACTCTTTATAATGTTTGAATGAGATTGAAATTAATTGTACATCTTAAAACTCGTAATCCATTTTTTAAAATTTCTTCAATTGTTTAACTTTAATAATAACACGCGTCGTCTTATGATTGGTAAAAATTAATGATAGTTGTTCTTGTGCTTGCATTTCATAATATAGTTGTTAAAAAAAACTTATAAGAGCAGTCACATGTAATGGTAAGAATTATACTTGTGCTTGCATTTCATAATAATTACAAACAAACAAAAAGTTTTTCATCTGAGCTTCCAAAGAAAGCGTTTCTGGCAAAAATGCTTTTAATGTAAAAATATAAAAACGTTATTGCTAATAACGTTTTTAGTGTAAAATATTTTTATAAAGAAAGCGTATTTAATCAACACGTTTTTAGTGTAAAAATATTTTTGTAATAAGAAAACGTGTTCAGTAAACACGTTTTTAGGGTAAAAATATTTTTGTAAAGAAAGCGTGTTTAATCAACACGTTTTTAGTGTAAAAATATATTTGTAATAAGAAAGCGCCTTTAGTAAACACGTTTTTATGGTAAAAATATTTTGGTAAAGAAAGTGTGTTTAATAAACATGTTTTTAGTTTAAAACTATTGGGGTGACTTCTAGAGAGTTTTTGGGGTGCCTGACACTTATTTGCTCTTGCGACGGCATTTCAATCGTCACAATTTCTAGGGTCGCAAAAACTATTAGCGATAGAAAAATTCCATCCCAAAAACTATTAGTGATGGAAAAATTCCATCCCAAAAACTATTATCGATGGGCAATTTTTTTTAACGACGGTATCAATATTGCCACAAATGGTTTGAAAAATGGTGTTTTCATAGACAAATTTAAACTGTCGCAAATAGTATCACTTAAAATGTCCCGAGAACATTTCTTACAACTACATACTACCGACGCAATAGCACACAACATTAATATTATGTTTTTAACGATAGTAGTTTTACCGTCGCAAATACAATGCTAGTTTTGCGCCTACTACTTACAGTCACAAATACACTGCCAGTTGTTTATGACATGTCATGGTAAAAATGTTCATATTGAGTAGTAGTTGTGGTCACACCCTGGACCTAGGACCAAAGTGTCAGCACATGGCATGTAAGGGTCACATGTAGTGGCATAAATTGTCATATTGTGTGGTAGAAGTGGTCACATAGTGTGGTAGAAACAAACTTGACCTAAGACCAAAGTGTTGGCAAATGGTATCCAAGGGTCACAAATAGTGGTAGAAGTTTTCATGTTGTGTGGTAGAAGTGGTCACATATAGTGGTAGAAACACACTTGACCAAGGAACAATGTGTTGCACATGGCATCCAAGGATCACAAATAGTGGTAGAAATTATCATGGCTAGTGGTAGAAGTGGTCACATAGGGTGGTAGAAACACACTTGACCTATGGCCAATGTGTTAGCACATGGCATCCAAGGGTCACAAATAGTGGTAGAAGTTATCATGGCTAGTGGTAGAAGTGGTCACATAGGGTGGTAGAAACACACTTGACCTATGGCCAAAGTGTTAGCACATGGC
>JAOTRH010132024.1:0-14222 GCA_034768845.1 Heliamphora exappendiculata | reverse complement strand
AAGGATCAGTGTCCTAAGACACCTGATGAGATAGAGAAGATGAAGGCAGTTCCTTATGCTTCGGCAGTAGGAAACCTCATTTATGCTATGCTTTGCACTAGACTCGATATCTATTTTGTCGTTGGCATGGTTAGCAGATATCAGTCTAACCCAAGACAGGAGCATTGGACTGCAGTAAAAAATATAATCAAGTACCTGAAAAAGACTAAAGATTATATGTTAGTTTATCAAGCAGACAGTCTAGTACATTTGGGGTACACAGACTCAAATTTTCAGTCTGACACGGATTCCTGTAAATCTACCTCAGGATATGTGTTTACCTTGAGAGGTGGAGCTATAAGTTAGAGGAGCATCAAGCAGTCTTGCATTGCTGATTCCACCAGGGAGGCTGAGTATGTGGCAGCTTCTGAAGCAACCAAGGAAGCCTTTTGGCTCAGGAACTTCCTGATGGATCTAGACGTGGTACCTTCTGTTTAGTTGGCTATTACACTTTACTGTGACAATAGCGGAGCGGTTGCAAATTCGAAGGAGCCAAGGGTCCATAAGAAAGGTAAGCACATTTAGCGTAAGTATCACCTGATACGAGAAGTTGTACAGAGAGGTGATGTTACCGTGACCAAGATTACATTAGGAGACAATCTTGCAGATCTTTTTACAAAGAGAGCTTACCAGCTAAGACTTTTGATAGCCATGTAGAGGGCATGCGAGTCAGATATATGACAACATAATTTTGAGTATAAGTGGGAGATTGTTATGGTTGATATACTGAAAATCATGTTTTTAGTATTTAATTTTATTTTTTAATAAAAATAGTTTTTTATTTTATGAGAATTTTTGTGAGCAATGTATGTATATCATTTATTTGTTATGCATGGATGTCTAATATTATGTATAGTATTTAATCTGATTTGTAGAGTACGGCTTACACATAGAAGACCAAATTTTAGGTTCTTGTAAAATATAAGTTTTATGTTCACAGTTTAGATGAAAACGAACATACCATCGGTACGACTGTGGCATAGAGTTTTAGTAGGTCTATCTTGGTTACGGGAAACAGATAATAGTGTCGTCTATTATTTTAACTTCTTATGGTAATACACTTTGTGTGTATTGAACGGGACATTTGGGGTAATTAATTTAGTACTGACTACTGGTTATATAAATTAATTCACACACCAAGGTTATTATGAATAGTGCTTATCCTCTTAATCCTAAAATAATTATTGATTGTGTATATTTAATATTCGTTGTTTTGATTCATTAGAAGATGCAATCTTATATGGGTCTATATTCCCGGTGAGTTAGATAGCAATATTATTTATATAGCAAATATTAATTATTGACGGAATTCACGTCTCGAAAGATTGGGATTGACTATACCCCTTAAAGATGCTTATAAGTTTTGACTAGATCAAACCCTACATGTGGATTTAATTATTCGGCGGTCAAATAAGTTAAGCAAAAGGGCTTAAGGAGTATGAAAACGCCGATTAAATTAAATTATCAGTAATTAAATTTAATTGGTGGGTATCGAGAATCTTAACGTGTGGAGAAATGGTAAGTATTTAATAACAGGAGCTCAATGCAAGAAGGTCTTGAAATTATGGGTCAGAGTACAATTATAGTTTTTTAGTGGTGTGAACTGTAATTCAGTATTTTATGAAAATTACAGAAATCGTTACGACTTTTTATAATTGCTGAAATCGCCAGTAGGTATCGGTGTTTCACTGGAAATATTACTCATAATTACTCCACAGGTCCTTACTGTAGCCCCTATATATATGCGAGTAGGCCGAACTAATTTAGATTGATTTACATATTATTCTTGATATATTATTTTTGTCTTTTAAGACTTAAATAATATATCGGGGTTCTGTCCGTACAAGTTCTCGGAGGATCGTTGACCACACTACGTTCGAGGATCGCATAACGGAATACGGTAGAAGATCTGACAGGAGTTTCAACTCGGAATCAAGTCGTAGTTGAAGATTAGATCTATAAGAGGTATTCTTCTAAATTAACTTTGCTTGCACGGATTTTATTTTGATCGTTTTTTGTCAAAAATGTTATCTGGAGCCCATTTCGACGTTTGTCAATCTAGTTAATTTTTTACCGAAAATCGTTTTACAAAAATAATGATATTGGCAATATTGCCTCCAACATTTTCTTCATAACAAGAGTCTAAAACTCTTCAGAGTTTCAGATGGATCATAAAATTAGAATATTTATTATGCATTTAATTTATTTATTTTAATATATTAAGTGCGTGTATGATAAATATTAGTTTTATTTATCCTATTAATTTAATTAATTTAAAATTTTAATTTTAATTAAAATATTTTAATAAAAAATAAAATTAAAAATTTTAATTAATTAATTAATTTTAATTAAATAAAAAAAACTTTAGATATTTTATTTTTTTATAAAATATCTCGTTTAAAATGATTTTTGTTAAATCGGATATCTTGAAAAAACGTGAAAATTAATTTCGGATTTTGTATTCATTAAATAAAAAATGTTTAATCGAAATAAATTATTATTTTTTGAAGAATGTAAAATAAAAAATAAAATAAATAAATACATTTAATCACTACCTTAGCTGAAAAACTAAAGTAAAAACTGTACATTTAATAAATTTTATTTGTTACGCATTTAAACACGAAAAGATAGTTTGATATATTAAAATTTTTGAAATTGTGTACACGGAAAAATGTTTTAAAAATCTAAGTGGGAGATAAAATTTATTTACAGATAAATTTTGCGATCTCCATCACCAGTTTGTAGGCGATACAATTAAACCCTGAGTGTTGGCAGTAATGCCTTCCTCCCCATCGAACAGATTAATTACGATATTACTAGTATAAACCTCATTTAGGAATAATTCTGGATAATTGTTAGTGTTGATCACTTCTCCATCTGAAGGGTTCATTGCGAAGCGATTAATTTTGGATTAAGTGGTGGTTAACACTTAATTGTATATAATAGTATCATCTCCATCTGAGTCACTGCTATTATATACTATATTAAAACTATGTTAGCTATTTAATTTTACTTGGCATAGTCAGTTACCTAAATAGTAAAATTAAAATGAACTGGCCTGTCTAGTCTTATGATGGATAGTAGACATCCACCCATCGTGGCATGCTATTCATAAGTTACCAGACTGCTGGCAAATTAATTTTAAAATGGTAGAGAGAACTAAATTAAAATAAATTCAAAGTTGTGCTCATCATAATTAACAGTTTTATTTAATTATGTGATTCTCAGGATTAAAATGGATTTCAACCCACTCACTTCAATACGCAAAGAAAATAAATTTTCGGGATCAAATTTTGTTGACTAAAAATGTAACTTGGATTTAACTTTAACTACAGATGATATAGTTTTAACCTACGGGACGAATTTTTGTTTCTAAATAAAGTTCTTCCTCTCTGCCAAAAGGCATTAAGAAGAAAAACGTTCAGCAATAGGGAGACATGGTTTTCAGGGTAGTTAGTGGACCATGGACTGGTGTGAAAAAATCGAAAGACATATGTTTTTACTGCAACCAGACCCGGTACTGGAAAAAATAATGTCCAGTATTTTGCAGAAGGCAGAACAAAAAGACTAATTTATGTTCACTAGTTGTGAAAATATATTTAGCAGTGTTATCTACTGGAACCTGGTGTGTAGATACAGGAGCCACTAATCATGTGTGCAATTCATTGCAGGGATTCCAAGAAACTCGACAACTTAGTGATTGGGAGATTTACCTGCATATGGGCAATAATACAAAGATAACAGCAGTTGCAGTAGGAAATGTCACTCTTAATTTTGGTAGAGATCGGGTTTTACTATTGAGAGATTATCTTTATGTACCTGCAATTAGAAAGAACTTAGTTTCTGTTTCTAGATTGGTTAAAGACAGATATTTAGTTTATTTTAATAACTCTGTGATTATTAAGGATAATAAACGGGTTATCTGTTCTGGTACATTGGGGGATGATCTTTATATTATTACTCCAATCTCTCCTACACTGCAACTGAATAAAACAAATAATACATCTACTTTACCATATAAGAGAAAGTTTTCATTTTTAATGAACCAAAAGTTTATTTGGCACTTACGCTTGGGTCATATCAATCTAAAAAGAATAAACAAACTAGTAGCAGATAGACCTTTAAGTTCATTAGAAGTGGAGGTATTTCTAGTTTATGAATCTTGCTTAGAGGGTAGATGACTAAGAAGCCCTTTTCGGCCAAAGGCAGTAGAGCTAAAGAACCGTTGGAGCTGGTTCATTATGATGTGTGTGGTCCTATGACAATCTGGGCTAGAGGTGGCTTTGAGTACTTCGTCAAGTTCATTGATGACAACTCAATGTATGGATACATTTATCTGATGCACCGTAAGTCTGAATACTTTAAAAAACTCAAAGAATTCAAGGCGGAGGTGAAGAAGCGTCTGGGTAAAAGTATTAAATCACTACAATCCGACCGTGGTAGAAAATACCTCTTTGGAGAGTTTAAGGACTATTTGTCATCAAAGGAGATTACATCCCAGTTGACAGCACCTGAAACTCCGCAGTAGAATGGTTTAGTAGAAAGAAGGAATAGGACTCTGATGGAGATGGTAAGATCTATGATGAATTATTCAAGTTTACCCGATCCATTTTGGGGACTCGCTTTAGAAATAATAGCTTACATTTTGAACTTAGTACCTTCTAAGTCATTACCTTCTACTCTCACAGAATTGTAGACCGGGCATAAACCTCGTCTGAAACACACTCGGATTTGAGAGTGTCCAACACGTGCTGGAAGAGAACACAGGTAAGTTAGAACCAAGTACAAAAGTCTATTTTTTTGTGGGGTATTCCAAGGGATCGAACGGTGGCCTATTTTATAACCCTAAGGATTAGAAGGTCATTGTTAATACCAATGCCCGATTCTTGAAAGATGATTATATTATGGAACAC
Source organism: Heliamphora exappendiculata (assembly GCA_034768845.1). NCBI lineage: Eukaryota > Viridiplantae > Streptophyta > Magnoliopsida > Ericales > Sarraceniaceae > Heliamphora > Heliamphora exappendiculata. Next base: position 9,270 of record JAOTRH010132024.1, on the reverse strand, counting down.
ATGTCTAACAACAAAATTATTCTAAAAGAACTTAGAGAAAATACCAGTAGAACAAAAGAGGAACCACAAGTCACTGATATTCCATTACCTCGTCGTAATGGAAGATTATCGGGATAGGTGAAAATCAAGAACATGGTGCTGATGCACATGGTTTAGATTATGCACAGCCTGTTACTGCTAGTACATAGACACAGGTAGAGTCTCATCGTAATGTGAGGGTTGTTCATCAACCTAATCAGTATATGTTCTTGGGAGAGTCGTTTGACAAAATCCCGACAGAACTAGATACCGAGCCCTGTAACTACAATGATGCACTAAAAGACAAAGATGTAGATCTTTGGCAAAGGACTATGAATTCAGAGATAGAATCTATGTATTTCAATCAAGTCTGAAAACTTGTAGAACCACCCAAAGGGATAAAATCTATTGGATGCAAGTGAATCTACAAGAAGAAGACAGGAGAAGACAGGGAGGTTGAAACCTTCAAAGCTGGGCTTGTTGCTAAAGGGTTCATGCAGAGAGAAGGGATCGATTATGAGAAAACCTTTTCCCTGGTAGCCATGCTTAAGTATGACTGGATTCTCTTATCCATTGTGCTTATTTTGATTACGAAATCAAAAAAATGGACGCCAAGACAGCTTTCCTTAAATGAAAGTCTTGATGAGTGTATCTACATGATACAATCAGACGGATTCATTGCAAAAGGTTAGGAACACATGTTATGTAAGCTTAAGAGATCCATTTATGGACTTAAGTAGGTATCGAGGTCTTGGAACACTCAATTTTATCAAACATTATGTCTTATGATTTTGATCAAAGTCCAGATGAGTCATGTGTGTACAAAAAGCGTGACGAAAGCTTGGTGATTTTCTTAGAACTTTATGTTGACGATATCTTTCACATCGAAAACGATGTGAGGGTATTTTCTACGGTGAAAGTATAGTTATTTGGGCAATTCAATATGAAGAACTTAGGAGATCAAGCTTATGCGAGATCAAAAACAAAGGATGTTGGGCTTATCACAAGCAAAATTATCGATGATATTCTAGCTCATTTTAGGATACAAGATTTTAAGAAATGCTTTCTCCCTTTCAGGTATGAAATCACTTTATTCAAGGATTAGTGTCCTAAGATACCTGCTGAGATAGAGAAGATGAAGGCAGTTCCTTTTGCTTCGGCAGTAGGAAGCTTCGTGCATGCTTTGCTTTGCACTAGGCCCGACATCTGCTTTGTTGATGGCATGGTTTGCAGATATCAGTCTAATCCAGGACAGAAGTATTGGACTGCGGTAAAGAATATATAATCAAGTATCTAAAAAAAATCTAAGGATTATTTGTTAGTTTACCTGGCAGACAGTCTAATATCTTTTGGGTACGCAGACTCAGATTTTCAGTAAGACATAGAGTTTGCATCAGGAAACAACCTTGCAGATCCTTACAAAAAGCTTACCAACTAAGACTTTTGATAGTCATGTAGAGGGCATGAGAGTCAGATGTATAGCAGTATGATTTTTATTATAAGTGAGAGATTGTTATGATTGGTATACTGAAAATTATATTTTTAGTATTTAATTTAATTTTAATAAAATTAATTTTCTATTTTATAAGAATCTTTATGAGCAATGTATGTATATCATTTCTTTGTTATGCATGGATATTTGATAATCTGCATAGTATTTAATCTGGTGTATAGAGTACGACTTGGACACACAAGATCTGATTTTAAGTTCTTGCAGAATATAAATTTTATGTTCACAATTTAGTTGAAAATAGACATACCATCGGTACGACTGTAGCACAAAATTTTAGTAGGTATGTCTTGGTTACAGGGAACAGATAATAGTATCGTCTATTGTTTCGATCTCTGTGGCTGTACAATTCGTGTGTATTAAACGGGACATTTGGCATAATTAACTTCATACTGACTATATAAATTAATTCACATTCTAAAATTATTATAAATAGTGCTTATCCTCTTAATTCTAAAATAATTATTGATTTGCATACATTTAATATTCGTTGTTTTGATTCATTAGATGTTGCAATCTTATATGGGTTTATATTCCCAGTGGATTAGATAGCGGTATTATTTATATGGCAAATATTAATTATTGATGGAATCTACGTTCCGAATGATCGGTATTGACGATACCCCCTTAAGGATACTTATAAGTTTTGACTAGGCCAAACCCTGCAGATGGATTTAATTATTCGATGGTCAAATAAGTTAAGCAAAAGAGCTTAAAGAATATCAAGATGCCAATTAAATTAAGTTGTCAGTAATTAAATTTAATTGGCCGGTATCAAGAATCTTAACGTGGGGAGAAATGGTACAGGAGCTCAATGCAAGAAAGTCTTGAGATTATGGGTCGGAGTGCAATTATAATCTTTAGTGGTGTAAACTATAATTTAATATTTTATAAAAATTACAGAAATTGCTTCATCTTTTCATAATTGCAGAAACCGCTAGTAGGTATCTATGTTCCACTGGAAGTCTTATTCATAATTACTTCCTAGATCCCTGCTGTAACCCTATATATATGCGGGTAGGCTGATTCAGTTTTATATTATATGCAATATATATCATATTTTGTCTTTCATGACCAAAATATATCTGGGTTCTGTCGATACAAATTCTCGATAGTCCGTAGCCCACAATACGTTCGAGGATCACGTAAAGAAATACAGTAGAAGATTTGACCGGACCTTCAATTCAGAGTTAAAGAATTGGTCGACAAAATGTATTCTTCTAAATTAACTTTGGTTGCACGGGTTTTATTTTGATCGTTCGCTGCCAAAAGTTTTATCTGGGGTCCGTTTCGGCATTTTTCCATCCAGTTAATTTTTTACCAAAATAGTTTACAAAAATAATGATCTTTGCAGTATTGCCTCCAACAATTGATGTCGTTATGTGTAATGTGGTTATGTGAAATGTAATGTTGGCACGTAAAATTATGCATAAAATCCTGGTTTAGTTGTGCATATGTGTATGGGATGAGATAGATGAACATGTGGTTCTGTGAATATTAATCTTGGTTTAACAAGGCGTTTGTTGGGGCTGTGGTCCTTTAGCGAGAGGCTGAGAAGATGCGTTTGTTAGGGCTGTGGTCCTTTGGCGAGAGGCCAAGAAGATGCGTTCGTTGGGGCTAAGGTCCTTCAGGGAGGACCCAAGAAGTTGCATTAGACGAGGGCTGCAGTCCTTCGATAAAAGTCCGAGAAGATATATGGATTGCATAAAATGCATTGTGGAACGGATAAAACTAATTGTTTAAAATTGTTGTTACGGCTCGTGACAGACGTGACTTAAAAATTGTTTTTTCAATGCCCTTGTGAGTTAACAATGCTTTTTATCCTCGCTTTCCCGTTTGCATGTGAAAATTGTTTTAAAAGCTTGAAAGAGAGTAAAAAACTACACCTCGTTTTCCTAGCATGTTTAGATTATATTGCAAGTTTGTCTAGTTTCTGCAGAGCTTTGGCTCACGGTGTGGGATTTAAAATATTTTCAGCTACCGATCTCGCAGGTTGATTCGGGGTTACTGGTTGACGTAAAAGATATGTAGTCTTCCTTTTTAGTTATTTCTGTATCATGTATGTTTACACGTTTTTTCGGTGTTAAAATCGTGTAATGTAAGCCGGTTGGCGATTATATACAATGCATGTATGTTTTATATTGAGAGTGTATTCTCGGGTTGGTGTTATGTTTGGTTGCTTATAGGCGTTTCACGTGACCTGGAGTTTAGAGAGTAACAAAAATCCCCAAATTTTGGAACCCTTGGTGTTTTTGGCACTCCATTGATGCGATTCTTAGAGGGCTTAATGCGTAGCTCCCATGGCTTATAGCTTAAATCTCACTTTAAAGCTTCCAATTTGATGATTGAACCCAACAATTTTCGGATTAAAGCTTGCATCTAAGATTTTGAGTACGCTAATGATGGCGGATAGAAGCAGAGGAAGAGAAGAAGAATCTGAAGATGAAGATGTCGACGGCGTTGACGGGGGATAGCCAGGGTGTGGTCGCTGGTGGGGAAGGGTGGGAAAGGCGGCGCTAGCGACGCGGTAGGGAGGTGATGGTGGCATGGTAGCGGCTGGTCGTGTAATAACCCGGTACAGACCCTAGTTGTAACAACCCAGTTGATAACAACCCGTCTAAAGACCCATCCCAAATCTTAAGTATTAGTGATGGATAGTCCACAAGGCTATAGAGCACGGACGAAATTCAAAACCCTAACTCGAATCGAAAACCCTAAGTTCAGCCCAGAAATCCCAAAAGGGTCCAAAACTCTAGCAACAAAACCTTAGCATCTGGAGAGTCTCTTAACATTCTAAATAAAGTAAATGTCATGAAATAATAAATTAAAAATCAAGAATCCTCATAAATAGGGAAAAATGACTATTTTGCCCTTAATACAGCAAAAAGTTTTAAAAACTCAAATTTTGACACATGGATACCCTAAATTAAGAATTTAAATACAATTAAGTAGAAAAGAACAAAATAACATAAAAATGACAAAAATACCCCTTAGTGGCCCACCACCTTGGGAAGAGTGCCAAAAAGTGAATTTGCTTTCTTTTTAACTTAAAATGATGAGAAAGGTATTAAATTAAGCCTTATGATGATCAAATACTTGTTGAATAAGTAATATACATAATAATATAGTGTTATAGGTTAACAAGAGCGAATAAATTATTATTGAAGTTCATACACAACAAAATAAGTCAAAAAGTCATATATTGCTAAATTAACTTAATTTGACTTAAAAGACTATATTTATTTAATCAATTTCTATGAAAACTAAAATAATACACGGGAACACTATGTTTATCATAAACATACTAATATAATAGGTTTCAGTAGAAAAACACCAAAAAGATACACCAAATTAACTTTTAAAGCATTTTTTTTCAAAAAGGGGCACGCAAACCAATGTAAAATTTCTTAATTGAGGTGGGGTCAGGTTTTTGTCCTCCAAACTGACCCCTAGCTATATTTATCTTTCCCATGTCTGAATTTTAGCCCACAAAATTTGAATCAGTTCAAATTATCTCACATCTCATTAATTAAAATGAAAAAAAAGTCTTTTTTTTGTACTTCATGTCCCCCTCTTGTCCCCCTCTTGTCCCCTAATTTTTTCCTATATAAACCAAGCCAAACACCCTCTTCTTCCCTTCATATTTTCGTGCAAGTGAGGGAGAGAAACCAGAACTCCTTGATCTTGAGTGTTGAAGTGAGTTTGAGGAAGAAAAAGGAAGAAAAAAAAAGAAATCGAGGAGAATTTCGAAAGCTAAGTCCAATCCATCCTCCACCCTCCTTTGATCTCTCAAAAAAGTAACTAAAACTTCTAAACCTTATGTCTAATATCCCTCAAAATATCCCCTAACACATCTCTTTAAACACTCAAAGAATCGAAAAATCGAAATCGAACCGAAAAGACATCGTATTTAGAAATTTGGGGCTATTATGTTTATGGATGATATGAGATGTTATTGTGTGTTGTTATCTTTGAGTTTGATGACTTCTAAGTGTTCTGGATCCTTGATATTATTGTCTAAAATACAAGTATACAAAGAAATAGAACAAAAACTTGACATGACATAAGTAGAAGACTTGGACCCTAAGAGACTTGATTTTTGAGAACATAGATGTCTCTGCCCTAAACTTTGGAACGCCATAACTCAATGTAAAAAATTGATCTAAGTATTTTCTTTATATCCAGATTTATATTTTGGTGTTATCTTTCATCCAAAGTTGGTTTCAACTCATTTACATAAGTAAAACTCGAGATATTACAATTTTATCAAAGTGTGTAATTTTTTGACCAGTCAAAACTATCAACTTTGAAACCCTAGTTTAAATTGAGATCTGAACATTGGTACATGAAAGTTGTAGATAACATATATATCTATTTACCCACCAAAAATAAGCACAAAATATTGAGTTTGGAAAGATAAAAACCTCTTTGAAAGTTCGTAATGAGTTTCAGCCCTCAAGGGACACTTCTATTACATATATTAGTGTAGCCCAAAACCCCTATTTTTAGTAACTTAATCCAAACATGGTCTACATGAATATTGTAGCAACATATTAAAATACTTTCTGCCCAAAAATCAGATTTTAAAACTTTGGGATGATACCCCAAAATCATTTCAAACCCTCTGTCCAAAATTGAATTTGCTGAGTTTTGGCAGCTGACAGAACCTATTTTCTAAAATGGCAAACAAATCTAACTTGTTCCAAACAACTACCATTAGTTCTGAACATGAAACTTGTAGGAGACATGTTTAACTAGAACATACTCAAAAATAGACTCATTTGGACTTGATTTAATACCACAAAATCAAGACCAACATAAACATATTTTTGGTAAAATTTTGAGAAAAGTGCTAAACTGTTTTTACTTAGGATGTTTTGTTTGCCTTTTTTCCTTAAGTTTTGGCCTTTTGGCCTTGGTGTTAAACATGAGAGTTGTAGAAAATATTTTTATCTAAATGTTGTTTAAAAATCATAACTTGATTCCAAGTCTAGATACCCCAAAACCTTGTCGGCCATTTTAATTTAATATTTGATCTTTTGCCTTAAAAGTTGCTAAGCGTGATTTGAGTACCCTTTACTATGATACCCGAGTTTTTGTATAATAATCAATTTGAATTAGTTGATTAATGTTTCTAAGTGAATGTATGATAGTTTAGAACTCTTGCTATCATGTTGACTCATATCTTGAGAATTATAGCTTATGCTTTACATACTTGTACCATGAATCTTGCCATGCTAGTTGATACCATGCTATAGATGGTTGTATTTGAGATCCATACCATACGTCATTGACATTGTCACTTGCATCCTGGCATATTGGAGTCCATTTGTGCAAGCCGTTGTTGGGATGGGCTGTATTAAGATTGTCGTTCTTGATCCTAAGTCTATGGCATCTCTGGTTGCCATTTTTTTAAAATATTTTAGGATGTATTCCCCTTGTACACCTTGGGTTTGTTCCCGGTGTTACATATTTGGTTTATACACCCTAGGTGCATCCCTAGTGTTTGAAATGGTTTATGGATATTGCTAGGCACCATGGGTTCGTCACTAGATGTTTGGTTTTGATGATTTAGACTTTGAGTTGATGCCAAACGAGCATCATGGTTGTTAATGTGGGGATTATTGTACATTGTTACTTTGATTATTTTGGTTGGCCGGAATAAAGATGGATGACTATATTGGTTGGCCCGCCCCCACGCCGTTGCCATTGAGTAAAACAGCTGTGGCATAATGCTCGGTGATACGATTATTATTCGCAACGAGGCGAGGATAGGTTTGGTGATCAAATTCCCATCAATTCTACTCTGGTGATTCCCAATGTGGAATCCCTGTTATAATCTGGGTGCATGTTGAGTTGGGCATCTACATTACATACACGGCATCTCATATGCACATGTTTATTAACTTATCTACTATCCTATCATAAATTTGTCTGTCTCCATGACTATAAACTGTATTAGGTGTTATATGGTATGCGTTGTGGTGAATTTTGTATCGTGGGATTAGTTAGAAGGTTAGAGTGTTTTGCTTCTGGGTCTTGACTCATGGCATTCGTGCCACAGGTGAGGAAGAGTTCTTGGAGGAAGTCATCCCAGAGGAAGAAGTAGAGTTTAAAGAATAGGGTGAGTTCCAAGAGCACGTGGATTCTGTTGGTGCATTTTGAGGAGTCAAGATCTCTGCTTTTATTCTTATATTCAATTTTTCCCGTGCTTAGCGTAATTTTTGAAATTTCTTAGTAAAACTGTAATAGTTACGTAATCTTGAACGATTCAGAACTCCTTTATGATGTAATAATTCACGTATATAAATATGAATGAATGGATAGAATATCTATTTATTTATATTTATGTGTGTCCCGACGTGTCCAGAGGACGGGACACTACAGTGTTGGAGATAATACTGTCAAGATTATTATTTTTTAAAATAATTTTTGATAAAAAAAATTAACTAGATGGGCAAATGCCAAAACGGACTCCAGATAAAACTTTTGACGAAGAACGATCAGAATAAAACACGTGCAACCAAAATTAATTTAGATGAATACCTTTTGTCGATCTATTCTTCAACTTCAATTTGATTTCGAGTTAAAGCTCCACTCAGATCTTCTACCGTATTCTTTTATGCGATCCTCGAACGTAGTGTGGGCTACGATTATCTGAGAACTCGTACCTGCAAAACTCCAATATATTTAATTCTTGAAAATACAAAAATAATATCATAATAATAATGAAATAAAATTATCAAAACTGGTTTAGCCTATCCGCATATATAGGGCTACAGCAGGGACCTGTGAAGTAATTATGAGTTATACTTTCAGTGGAACACAGACACCTACTAGAGATTTCTGCAATTATGGAAAGACATGCAGTGGTTTTTGAAATTTTCATAAAACACTGAATTACAATTCACACCACTAAAGAACTATAATTACACTCTGACCTATAATCTCAAGACTTTCTTGCATTGAGCACCTGTTATTAAATGTTTACCATTTCTCCCCATGTTAAGATTCTCGATACCCGCCAACTGAATTTAATTACTGATAATTTAATTTAATCGACATCTTGATATTCTTTAAACCCTTCAGTTTAACTTATTTGACCGTCGGATAATTAAATCCACTTGCAGGGTTTGGCCCGGTCAAAATTTATAAGCATCCTAAGGGGGTATCGTTAATTTCAATCTTCGGAACGTGAATTTCGTCAATAATTAATATTTTTCATATAAATAATACCGCTATCCAACTCACCGGAAATATAGATTCATATAAAATCGCACCCTCTGATTAATCAAAACAACGAATATTAAATATACGCAAATCAATAATTATTTCATGATTAAAATGATAAGCGCAATTCATAATAACCTTATGGTGTGAATTAATTTATATAGTCAGTAACAAAATTAATTACCCTAAATGTCCAGTTGAATACACATAAAGTGTACTGGCACAGAGGATCGAAACAATAAACAACGCTATTATCTATTCCTCGTAACCAAGACAGACCTACTAAAACTCTGTCTCATAGTCGTACCGACAGTATGTTCATTTTCATCTAAACTGTTAACACAAAACTTATATTCTTTAAGAACCTAAAATCTAATCTTCTGTGTGTAAGCCATACTCTACACTCCAGATTAAATACTATACTGAATATCAGGCATCCATGCATAACATTAAGAAATGATATACATACATTACTCATAAAGATTCTCATAAAATAAAAAATTAATTTTATT
>JAOTRH010132013.1:0-14223 GCA_034768845.1 Heliamphora exappendiculata | reverse complement strand
GCGACTCTACGCGCCCAGATCGGTGTACGAGCGTGTGGTGGCAGGCGTGGCCGCCCATGCTCAGGCCTTGAAGGTCGGTCCGGCCCAGTTGCCCGATGTACAGATGGGGCCTCTGGTATCGCAACGGCAACTCGAGCGAGTCACCGGTTTCATTGACGCCGGCCGCCGGGAGGGCGCGCAGGTTGTAACCGGCGGCCAGCGCATCAGTGGCAACGGTTTTTTCCTACAACCGACGGTTCTTTCACAGACTCGCCCCGAGATGACGGTTGTGCGCGAGGAGATATTCGGGCCGGTGCTGTGCGCCGTACCGTTTGATGACAATGACCTCGAACGCCTGGCGACTGTTGGGAACGATTCGCCCTATGGTTTGTCAGCGTATGTCTGGACGCAAAATCTCAGCAGGGCGCACCGACTGGCCCGCAAGCTTCGCGCCGGCTCCATCTTTGTCAACGGTGGCGTCCCCTTGGACCCGAATGTGCCTTTCGGTGGGTACAAACAGTCAGGATGGGGCCGGGAATATGGCCGGGAGGGTCTGGACGGCTTCCTCGAAACCAAGTCCGTGACCGTGGCGTTATGAGAGGAATCTCGAGATGTTGAGCAAAGAAAACAACGAGCTCATCTGCCTCACCGGGCCCGGGACTTCCGGCGGCGACTTGTTGCGCAGTTACTGGCAACCGGCGGCTCTGTCTCGCGAGTTGCAGAAAGACGATCCTTTGCGCGTGCGTTTGCTCGGCGAGGATCTGGTTATGTTTCGCGACGCGGAAGGTCGTCCCCAGCTGATCTCCCGGTATTGCCCACATCGCCTTACCGATTTGTCGTATGGACGAGTTGAAGGCGGTGGACTTCGTTGCATCTATCACGGCTGGTTGATGGATGGAAAAGGTCGCTGTATCCAGCGTCCCGCGGAGCCTGGTGTTCGGCCGACACCTGCCATTACGAGTGCCTACCCGTGTCACGAAGCCGGCGGCCTGATTCTGGCCTATCTCGGTAAGGGAACCCCACCGAATCTGCCGAAGCTGCATTTCCTATCGGCACCGGAAGAGCAGACCTTCACCATGAAGGTCCGACAGGAGTGCAATTATCTGCAGGGCAATGAAGGCAACATCGACCCCGCGCACCTGTCGTTCCTGCATACCTTCCTGCCGGAGGGCGTCAAATCCAACCTCAACGAGCGGTCGGGCGCGCTCAATGACATTCTCGGGGGCGATCCTGCGCCGCACATTGAGGTGACGGAGACTGAATACGGCTTGCGCATCAGTTCCGCGCGTACCAGCAAGCCCGGTAAGCGTTGGGTGCGGGTCACGAACTTTCTGATGCCGAATGCCTCTGCCATGCACGGCAGTCCGCTCACCCATCCGCGCACCAATCCGATTCCGGAGAACAGCGGCTACCAGATCAACTGGCACGTGCCCATTGATGATGTGACGCATTGGAAGTATGTCATCGCGCACCGTTTTGATGGCCCGGTCGACCGGGAATTCCTCATGAAGGGCTTTGATGCCGTGGGTCCGGACTTTCGTATTCCGCGCAACCGGGACAACTTTTTCAACCAGGATCGCGAGGAAATGAAGACCCGCAGCTTTGCGGGCCTGGGACCGAGCTTTGTGGTGCACGACAAGTGCGTGATTGAAGCGCAAGGCGGCTTGCTCGACCGCTCCAAGGAGCATCTGTCGCCCACGGACCGCGCAATTGTCCTGATGCGCAAGCAGCTTCTCAGCTCCATTGCCGCCATGCGTGAGGGACGCGATCCCCTGATGGTGGATCGCAGCGGCGAGCGCGATCCGCTTCAGGATTTTGCAGTGCTGTCGCTCGAGGTGGACGGGAACACCGACCTCGCGACTCTCAATTTCAAACAGCTCATGGGAAAATAACAGCGCCATGTACAACGGTAAAAAGGTCATCGATATTCACGGCCATCTGTCGGCACCGCCCCACTTTCGCGCCTATGCGATGACCCTCATGTCCATCCGCACGCCGCAGGAGCAGTCGCTGACGATCCCCGAGAAGCCCATGCAGGAGGCATTGAATCGCCACATCCAGGCACTGGATGAGCGCAACATCGACATGCAACTGCTGTCGCCGCGCCCGGTCGCCATGATGCAGTGGGAGAGCCCGTTTCTGGTTGAGCCCTGGACCCGCACGACCAATGACGTCATCCATCAGCAATGCAAGCAGTATCCCGAGCGCTTTGCCGGCATCGCACAGTTGCCGCAGACGAAGGGACTCAATATTGACGCCTGCTGCACGGAGCTGGAGCGGGCCGTGGACGGGCTCGGATTCGTCGGCGCGTTGGTCAATCCGGACCCGAATGCGGATGGCCTGTCGCCGGGAATGGACGACAAAGCGTGGTTTCCCCTGTACCAGCGCGCGGAGCAGTTGCGGGCCACGCTGATTGTGCATCCGTCCATTTCGCGGGATCCGCGTCTCGAGAAGCTGCCGCACTCATACCAGTTCAACAATTTGCGCGAGGAAGCGCTGGCCACGCTGTTGCTGGAGCATTCCGATGTGTTTGCAAAGTATCCCAATCTCAAGATCGTGATCTGTCATTGTGGTGGCGCGCTTCGGCGCATCATGGATGTCGGCGACAAGGTGGATGCGTGCAATCCGTCGCAGGGCGAGGACAATGTGGTGCGCTCGAGCGGCAAGCCACGGGGAAGCTCGGGTGGCGTCGGTGTGACTTTCAAAGACACGGTCTCGGTTGTGAACGAGGCCTCGCCGTTGTTCTTTGATACCTGCGCTTATGATCCCTGGTTCTTGAGCGGCGCCATCCATCAGCGCGGCGTTGATCGCATGGTGTTCGGTAGTGAATGCCCCGGGTCCGGCTCGGCGCAAATCAACCCGGTCACGGGCAAAGTATCGGATGACGTGCTTGCGCTGATCGACAGCTTCGACTTTCTGTCAACCGAGCAGAAGACCGCGATTGTTCACGACAATCCGTTGCGGGTATTTCCGCTATTGGCAAAAGTACGCAATCTCACTTGAGAGCGGCTTCGGGCTCGAAGTCGAGCTCAATGAAGGGGCTCTCATCGGGGAATTTGTGGCGCAGGCGTTCTTTCAGGACCCTGCGCACTTCCAACTCATGGGCATTCATCTGGCGATGCCGGGAGCTGATGAGGTGTAGCCGCCGCGTGATACTGGGCCCGGAAATGAGCCGGACGTTGGCGCGCCCGGTCTTCATGTAGTTGCGCAGCGCAAGGTAGGGCTGAATGGTCGCGCCCAGACCCGCCTCGACCATCTGCAGCGCCAGCGGCGATGAGTCGATTTCGTAGGCGACATTCAAGCGTACCGAGGAGTATTTCGCCGTCATCTCAATGAGCTGGCGCGTCACATTGGAGTGCCCGCACAATATGAGCGGCTCCTGCGCCAGCTCCGCGAAGCGGATCTCCTCGGCGGCCGGAGCCTCCTGCGCCGGCGGCAATACCGCGCACATCTTTTCCTGGAACAGGGGCTCACTCAACAATGTGTGGCGATCGTCGGAAGGATATGAGGTGATGGCCAGGTCGAGGCGTCCCGCTTGTACCGAATCGGACAAGGCATTGCTCATCTGCTCCATGATCTGCAATGTCACGTTGGGGTGACTGCGGGGCCACGTGGTCATCAGCTCGACGGCCAGCGCGTCACTGAGTCCGCGGGGCATGCCCAAGCGCACCTGGCCCCGCGGCTGCTCATCAAAGTTGATGATGTCCTGACGCGCGGATTCAACCATTGTCAGGATCGTCCGCGCATGCTCGACCAGGCGCAGCCCGGCGGCTGTCGGTTCCACTCCCCGCGAGTGGCGGATGAGAAGCTGGTGTCCGACTTCCTCCTCGAGCCGCTGCAGGTGTTGGCTCAGCGCCGGCTGTGCAATGAACAGGACTTCGGCGGCGGCGGTGAAGCTTTTCGCTTCCACGACCGCTATGAAATAAGTGAGTTGCCGGACGTCAATCATGGGAGTGTCCTCGCGCCCCATAGCGCGCGCTTATGGGAGCTATATAAATTGTCTGAATTGTGAGGCTGCCCACTGGCTGCCAGTCGAAAGTAGTCTTTGGGTTGTGGGCGCGCGCGCTCACAATGAGCTTCCCGATACGACGAGCGGCCACACCCATCATGCACTCTCTCGAAGCGCTCCTGCGTTCCAAGCCCGACCTGTTTGACTATTTCTACAACGATACACTGGCGCCTCACAGCCGGGCGCGTCCCGGCTTGAGCCCGATTCCGCCGGAGCATTCGAATTGGATGGAGGAACAACGCGCATGGCGCGACGCGGCGGTGATTTTCGAGCAGTCGCATCACATGCCCGAGATTTTCCTGCGCGGTCCGGACTCGCTGCGCCTGCTCAGCAGCATCGGTATCAACTCGTTCGACAAGTTTGCTCCCGGGCGAGTGAAGCAGCTCATTGGCTGCAATCCGCACGGCCAGGTCATCGGTGAGTGCATTCTCTACTATCATCTGGACGGCAGTTTCGAGCTCGTGAGCGGCATGCCCCTGCTCAACTGGGTTGAATTTAACGCCCAGAAGCACGGCTACGACGTCGTCCTGCAACGGGACAACCAGACATCCGGCAATCCTACCGGTCGCCGCGTCAAATTCCGCTTCGGCCTGGATGGTCCCAAGGTCGCCAACATCTTCAAGGATGTGGTCGAAGGCACGCCGCCGGAGATCCCGTTTTTCCGCACGGCGCCGGTGCGAATTGCCGGTTGCGAAGTGTTGGCCTTCCGTCACGGCATGGCGGGGCACCAGGGCGTGGAGATATCGGGCAGCTACGACGATGGCCCGAGGGTCCGCGAGGCGCTGTTGGCGGCCGGCAAGGCACATGGCTTGAAGCAGGGCGGCCTGTTGACCTACTTCAGCACAATAGCCGAGTCCGGCTGGGTGGGTTCGCCGTTTCCGGCCATCTTCACCGCACCCGAGCTGCGCGAGTACCGCGAGTGGCTGCCGGCCACCACCTGGGAAGCGCATGCGCAACTGGGCGGCAGCTTCGTTTCCAACAACATCGAGGACTACTACGTCACACCGTGGCATCTGGGCGCGGAAAAGCAGATCAAGTTCGATCACGAATTCGTGGGTCGCGCGGCCCTCGAGCGCTTGTCGCAAAAGCCGCCGCGCGTGCGGCGCATGCTGGTCTGGGACAAAAAGGATGTCGCGCGCGTATTCAGTTCGCTGCTCGAGCCCGGGCTCGCCTACAAACTCATTCGCCTGCCGATTGCCACCTATGCTTACCAGCAGCACGACGCCATTCGCACGCGCGACGGCGTGCATGTAGGCACGGCGACATTCGCGGGCTACACGGCGAATGAAGATGTGTTCCTGTCTCTTGCCATGATCGACCCTGCCTACGGCGAAATTGGCACGGAGCTGGTACTCACCTGGGGCGAGCCGAACGGGGGATCTCGGAAGCCCCAGGTAGAGCGGCACCGCCAGACACAGATCAACGTGAGGGTGGCTCCTGCCCCGTACGCCGAGACCGTACGTCGCATCAAACACGGCGTCATCACCTAGGAGGCGACCAGAGTCCAAGTTGCATGACGGGTCGGCTATCGGGTAGAAAGTCGTATGACCGATTCCCGAGCCCGATCCTTCACCCAGGCCCGAGGGCGCGCCCGCCGCCAGTTGCTGCTGGATGCCGCCCTCGAGCTGCTGGAAGAATACGATCTGCAGGAAGTTACCATTCCGCATGTCGCCGCCCGCGCCAACATCCCGGCGAGCTCGGCCTACAATTTCTTTTCCGACATTACCGACTTGTATGTCGAGCTCGCGAAAATCATCAGCGCGAAAATGACGGTGGATTCCATACCGGGGAAGCAAATCTCCGTGTGGCAGGACATCGTCCACGAGTTCTACCGGTCGGGCGCGGAGCGCTTCAATGCCTCGCGTCCCGGGCGCCACCTGCTCATCGGTCCCTGGAGCCCGCCGGCCCTGAAGAAGGCCTCCAATGAAACCGACCAGCACGTGGCCGACTACCTGTTGATGCGACTCGAAGCCCATTTTGTGCTGCCTGAGATCCCCAATCGCCGCGACGTGTTCATTTGCGCCGTGCGCATTGGAGATGCCCTGTTTGGACTGTCCGTTGAGCAAACTGACTCCATTACCGACTTCATGCGCGATGAGGCCGAAGCGGCCACCATTGCCTACCTGGGCCTGTATCTGCCCCAGCGCATGCCGAGACGGACGCCTCCCGCAGACCCCTCAGTCTGAGCGCTTCTGAATTTGCGCCAGTACCGCGGCGCGCCGCGACTCGGCGTCGCTGGCTTTGTCAGCGCGGAATTGAGTTACCTCGCTTGCCGAATAAGGTTTGTCGAGCTGTCCCGGGGAAAAGCGCCGCAGAATGTAGTTCAGCAGCTCGGCCACCTGGGTGTCATTGAGCGTCGACTGTGACAGCCCCGGTACCTCGATGAGATAGCGGCGTCCCTGTGGAACTGACAGGTAGTAGCCCGAGTCCTTCAGGTTGGGAATGCCGCGATTCGGCACTCCCGCGCCATCTTCCCCGTGACATCCCGAACAGTGCAGCGTGTACAGAGCGGGCAGGGGCGTCTGTCCATGAACGGTTGCTGTCCACAGCGCCAAAACCATCGCGACGTGGCAGGCAACCCGTCTCACGCGGCTGTCCCAACTACCAGTGTCAATGTGCAATGAACGACGGGATTGTCGTTCGCCATGCACCAGTTGATATCGTTGTAGACGCCCATGCGGTATCCCGGCCGTTCCTCCAGGTTCGCGTTGCAATAACATTCGCCGCAGCTCGACCTGCCGCAGCAGTCCGCATACTTGATCAGGTAGTTCTTGCCATCCTGTTTGTTGTGGCAAGTGCCTACCCAACCGACCTTTGACAGCACCGTACCCGGTGGGCACTCACTCGCTGAGCCGCCACAGCAGGTGCAGCGCATTCCATCGAGCGCGCAGTATTTCCAATACTCACATTGGCTCTCATCCTCAGCGGCGGGTGGTTTCGACTGACTGAAAGCGCGATCAATTGGCAGAAGCGGGCCTACCAGCGCCGCCCCGAGGACGATCTTGCCAATTCGCGACAGCACGCCGCGGCGCGACGTGAGGCTGGCGAGCTGACGCGCGCCTGCCTCCAGACGTTCATCAAATGTGGACATGAGTGCTCCCCTTCAGTCGATACTCCTGCAAGGACCCCACGCCCAGCTCGGAGGCGAGCAGCAGCCCTTCGAGCTGCTCGCGCGTATTGATCAGGCCTTTGGCCTTGATCTTGGCGTCGGCCCCGATCAGGACCGCATACGGCAGTTTCGGAATCCGGTAGGTCATGCCCAGCTCGCTGGAGACGACATAGAGGAAAGGCGTGAGCTTTTCGCGCTCATAAAACGCGAGGTGCTCGGGAATCGCGCCGTCACTGGCCAGGATCACACGCACTCCCGGCTCCGAAGCCGCCAGCGAGCGCACGATGGGCAGCAGCTTTTTGCAGACAGGGCAGGTGGGTGACAGGAAAAACAACATCTGAGCGAGCGGGCCAGGTCGGCCGAGCGTGATCTCGCCACCGTGGACTGTGGGTACCGAGAGCTCCGGAGCCAACTCTCCCACCCGCGGACCCTTATCCACGGTCAATGCGCCCACGGGAGCCACTCTTTCATGGAGCACGCCAATCTGGCGCGCCAGTGCCATGACCGTGAGTATCAATCCGACGACCACGAGCCACAGCAGCGCGACCGACACCGCTAATACTGTTGTCATAGCATGATCTCGGCGTTCCTCAGCAACGCGTTCGCCGCGAAGTACAAACTTACACCCGCGCTCGCGCAACCGATGGTGCTGATCAGCAGCACTGGGTCGACGGGTCCGACAGATGGTGCGGCGGCCGCCGCGGCGAGCAGAATGGCCAACAGTAGATTGCGCGCCACGAGCGCCCGCGAGAGCTGTTGCCCGTCGCCGCCACCGCATCCGCAATCAATCCGCTTCCGACCGCGCAGCAGATTGATAGCCATCGCGCAGGTAAACAGCAACAGCAGCGCGACGCCCGCACAGGCTCCCAGGGTGGCGGCGGCCGGAATCAGCAGGGCAACCGCGGTAGCCAACAGGACGACCGGTAGGCAAGCGGCGAACGGCGCCACGAGCGCCTTGGGCAGCAATCTGTATTGTTCGACCGTACTCATGTGAGTGGCGATGTTTCGCAGTGCATGCAATGCCGACTGCGCGAAAATGGCGGCCAGCGTGATGCGCACAATCAGGCCACCCATGAACGCTGCCGTGTCAGTATCCAGATTCATTCGTTGTCCATCAACGAACAATCATCGGGCCGCCGCCTTCGAAGCTCGAGTACACGGGCGATTGCCCGAGCACCGCCATTGAAGCGCCATCATGCTTGGTGATTACCCGTGTCATGGGACTCCAGCTGTACAGGACCGGCTTCGGCTCCTGAGTCACCACCAGGTAACTGGCCTGTGCACCCGGGCCCCGCGCGGCCACGGCGCGCCTGGCCAGATCAATCTTCCAGATTTCCGCATTGAATTCCTTGTGGCTGCCTTCCTTGCCGTGCGGATGCATGCCCACATAAAGCTGCCGATTGTGTTTGTTGAGCGCGAGGAGCTGGTAGCCGCCGGGTCGCCAGCCCTCGGCCGCCGCCGTACTTACGAAGTCGGCGTCGACCGCGAGCCCGTCGAACCAGGGGGACGGGCTGCCCTTCAGGTACTTCGGCGAGACGAGCAGCGCCGTCGACCCCGGCGTCCACTGTTCAAAGCGCGCCCCGGGAACGAGCGCCCAGACCTCGGCGTGCCAGCCCTTCGGCATGCGCAGGGGATGGCCCGCACCGAAAGCCTTGTTGGCGGCGGGCACGTCGGTCTTGGCCGTCTCCAGCCAGGTCTTGAGGCCCGACAGCACCATCGGCCAACCGCCGTAGGTGTCCTCGCGGGCGTGCTCCCCGAGCTGGTCGTGGGTGAGGAGGAGCCGGCACGAGTCGCCGACCGGCTCGATCTCCCAGGTGACCCGCGAGAAGCCCTCGTTCTTGACGTCTTCGTTCCAGAGAGCCCGGAGGGTGTGCACGAGCTTGCGGGGCGGGTCGCTCTCGATGACCTCGCCGTCACCGAGCGGGCCCGGCGCCCGCGGGGACGTCAGCTCCAGGTTCGCGCCCGGCGTCCAGTCCGAGTAGACGCCGACTCCGAAGTTGTACTTGGCCCGGATCTCCGGGGCGGTGATCGCCTCCCACAGCCGTTCGGGCGTGGTGCGGATGTAGATCTCGAACACCTTTTCCATCGTCTTCTCCAAATCTCGCTTGAGCTCGTTGAGGCCCGAGACCCACGGCTCGGCGTATTTGCTGACCCACCGGTCGTGAACCTGTCGGATGGGGACTGGGTTCAGAAAGTGAAGTTTTTCCCGGCCCCGCCGCTTCGTGACGACGAGACCGGCCTCCTCCAGCTGCTTCAAGTGCTTCATCACCCCGAACCTGGTCATGTCGATGCGCCCCTCCAGCTCGCTGAGGGTCTGACCGTCCCGTTGGAAGAGCTCGTCGAGAATGCTCCTCCGGGTGGGGTCGGCCAGCGCCTTGAAGACCGGGTCCACGACCGCAGAATAGGTGACCAAGAGGTCACATGTCAAGCTCGACATGAGAGACCGCCACATGTCACGGAAGCCCGAATTGGTCTATAGGGCTTCAAGGCGAAAGTCGGGCAGTTTCTGAATGATCGGCAATTGTCAGATCGACCCGCCGTCAGAACTGTCAGTGCCTGTTACGTTTCTCTCCGTGGTCGCCCGCATGAAGTGGGGAATCAAGGGATACACCGGATGGCGGTCGCTCGGCCCTCGCCACACCGGTTCGGCGGTGCGCGCCGGTGCGTTCATCACCTCGGTCGGGACGCTGGTCACGATCGTTTTCGCCTTCGTGGCGCCCTCCCCGGACGTGCCGGCGTGGACCAATGCGATCTCCCCCGTCGTGCTCGCCGCCGCCACCCTCGGGTTCCTCCGAGGCCCGCGGCGCGTCAAGCTGTCCCTGTCGGTGCTGATCCCGCTCGCCGGCGTCGGCCTCGTCACCGCTCTGGACGTGGCGACCCACGACGGCTCCGCCGCCGGCCAGGCGTTCTTCTGGTTGCCGGTCCTCTACGCCGCCTCGCAGCTCTGCGTCCCCGGCGCCGCCCTCATCACCGCCGCCGCCGTGGCCGGGACCGGGATCGTGTCCCTGTCCGAGGTCTCCGGCGCCCAGGGGCCGACCGACTTCGCCTACATCGGCGTCAGCCTGGTCCTGACAGCCGTCCTGCTCTGCCGGGCCGGCCACGTGCAGGACCAGCTCCACGCCAAACTCCTCTCGCAGGCCGCCGTCGACCCGCTCACGGGCCTCGTCACGCGCCGGGTCCTCGATGATGCGACCCAGGCCGCCATCACCGGCGGGCGCTCGCTCGACGGCACCGCGCTGGTGCTTCTCGACATCGACCGCTTCAAGCTCGTCAACGACACCTACGGGCACCCGGCCGGTGACGACGCCCTGAACCACATCGGCGCCGTCCTCAACCGCATGTCCCACCCGAGCGATGTCATCGCCCGCATGGGCGGGGACGAGCTGGCCGTCCTCATGCCCGGCTGCCTCTACGACGAAGCGATCGGCAGGGCCGAGGGCTTCGTGCGGGCCGTCCGGGAGTCCCCGATGCGGCTGTCGGACGGTTCCGAGCTGGCCATCACGATCAGCGCCGGCGTGGCCCACTCGCCCGAGCACGCCTACCAGGTGCGGGACCTCTACATCTCGGCCGACGAGGCGTTGTACATCGCCAAGCGGGCGGGTCGCGACCGGGTCGGTCGCCTCGACACCGCGCCGGCCTACCTGCGCTAGTCGCCTGGTGACCATCCGAAGCGGGAGCTGAGACCCTAGGGTTTGCGCGCCATGCTGGACGCAGACACCACGCCCGACCCCTCGCTGACCTCAGGCGGGACGGTCGCCGCTCCGCCCCGGCCCCGGCGGGGGATCGTCGAGTGGATCGTGATCGTGGTCGTCGCCCTGCTGGCTGCCTTCATCCTCCGCACGTACATCATCGAGTCGTACGAGATCCCGTCGGGCTCGATGGAGCCGACCATCGTCCCCCACGACCGGTTCCTCGTCGACAAGCTCAGCTACAAGTTCGGCGGCCACCCCCAGACCGGGCAGATCGTCGTCTTCCACGAGGCCCCCGACGACACCGAGCAGGGCACGCCCATCCTCATCAAGCGGGTCATCGGTCTCCCCGGTCAGCGGCTCCGCTCCGGTCCGAACGGCGAGGTCTTCGTGGACGGGAAGCTGCTGAACCAGCCGTGGATCAATTCGGCCGGTCTCAACATGGGCGCCGGTCCGGCCATCTGCGCGCCCACACTTTCCCAGGTCGACTGCAAGGGCAACGTCCTCTACCTGCCCGCCGACGAGTACTACGTGATGGGCGACCACAGGGGCGACTCGGACGACTCCCGGTACTGGGGGCCGATCTCGGGACACAGCATCATCGGCCGGGCCTTCGTGCGGATCTGGCCGCTGAACCGCCCGCACTGGTTCTGAGCGCCCCACCGTAAGCTCGCCGCCGTGAGCCCCGAAGCCGCCCCCCTCGCCCTGCGCACCATGGGGAGCTTCTACGTGGGCGGAGAGCGAATCGAGGTGAAGGGCCAGCCCGCCCAGGTGCTCCAGCTCTCCGCCGACCTGCCCGCCTACCGCAGAGAGCAGAACGGGACCTACACCGTCAACGCCGCCTACGTGCAGTACGCCGTCCCGGCCGAGAGCCGGGACCTACCTGTGGTGCTGATCCACGGTGGCGGGATGACGGGCTCGGGGTGGGAGACGACGCCTGACGGGCGGGAGGGCTGGAACCCGCATTTCCTGCGGGCCGGCTGGCCGACTTACGTCGTCGACATGGTCGAGCGGGGCCGGGCCGGCTGGTGCCCGCTGCCCGGTTACAGCGACCAGCCTCCGGTACTCCGCAGCGAGGAGGAGGCATGGGACGTCTTCAGGATCGGCCCGCCTGAGGGGTATGAGGGTCGGGTGTCGTACCGGGGGAACAGGTTTCCTGTCGCCGCTCTGGACGAGCTGTCCCGGCAGTTCGTGCCCCGCTGGACGACGACGACCGACGCCAGCGTGGCCGCCCTGGCCGCGTTGATCCGACGCCTGGGCCGCTGCGTGCTCGTGGCGCACAGCCAGGGTGGTGGCATCGCGGCCCAGGCCGCCCAGCGGGAGCGCCCGCACGTGGCCGGCCTCGTCCTCCTCGAGCCCCACGGTCTCCCGGCTCCGGAGCGGGCCGAGCCCCGGCTGCGCCAGCTGCTGGTGAGCGGCGACTACGTCCTCGAGACGAACCTCTACCGGGAGCTCGAGTGGCGCTGGCAGGAGTACCGGCAGAATGCCGTCGCCGCCGGCGACACCGTCGACCGTCTCGACCTGCCCGCCCGGGGCATCACGGGCAACAGCCACATGCTGATGATGGACACCAACAGCGACGAGGTGGCGGCGCTGGTGGAGCAGTGGATCGAGGACCGTGCCTCCTGAGGGCCCGCTGTTCGTCCTCGTGGACGGGCCGCCGGCGAGCGGGAAGTCGACAGTGGCCCCCGCTCTCGCCGCCGCTCTGGAGCTTCCCGTGGTCGCCAAGGACACGGTCAAAGAGGCGCTGATGGCGGTCCTACCCGTTCCTGACGTTCCCGCGTCCCGCCAGATCGGGCGGGCCGCCGTGCAGGCCATGTTCGCAGTGGCGGCCGCATTCGAGCCGGTCGCAGGGGGCTGGCCCGTCATCGAGATCGACACGACCGCGCCGGTGGACATCGGCGAGTTGGCCTCCCGGGTGCGGACCCTCATCGAATCGGGGCCTCATGGACGAAGCTGATCGCGTCGCCGCCTTCAGGGAGCGGGTCGGGCTGGACCAGCTCGTCGACGTCCATACCCATTTCATGCCCCACAGCGTCATGAAGAAGGTCTGGGCCTATTTCGACGCCGCCGGCCCGCTCGTGGCCAGGGAATGGCCCATCGCCTACAGGGTCGACGAGGAGACGCGCCTGGAACTGCTGCGGAGTTTCCGGGTCCGGGCCTTTACCTCCATGCTTTATGCCCACAAGCCGGGCATGACCCGGTGGCTGAATGACTGGTCGGCCGAATTCGCGTCCGAGACGCCGGATTGCATCCACACCGCCACGCTGTTCGCCGAGCCGTCTGCCCTCGACGACGTGCAGCACGCCCTGGACCAAGGGGCCCGCATCTTCAAGTGCCACCTGCAGGTCGGTGGCTACGACCCCAACGATCCGCAGCTCGACGACGCCTGGGCGCTCCTGGCGGAGCGGCGCATCCCGATCGTGACGCACTGCGGCTCCGGCCCGGTGCCAGGAAATTTCACCGGCCCCGAGCCGATGGCCCGGCTGCTCTCCCGCCATCCCCATCTGCGCATCGTCGTCGCCCACCTGGGCATGCCCGAGTACCGCGAGTTCCTCGACCTGGCCGAGCGCTACGAGGACGTGCTGCTGGACACGACCATGACCTTCTCGGCTTTCACCGAGCGGGACATGCCTTTCCCCCGGGCTGACCTACCTCGCCTCGCCGCCCTGCAGGATCGGGTCCTCCTCGGCACCGACTTCCCCAACATCCCCTATGCCTACGCCGAGGCCCTCGAGGCGTTGGAGACCACCGGGCTGGGGCCGGCGTGGCTCCGAGCGGTGTGTTACGAGAACGGGGTCCGGATCTTCGAGCTGTGAGGCTCGGTCAGCGCATGGTCGGCCGGGCCTGGGCGAAGGTCCAGCGCCGGCCCTCGAGATCGTCGGCCACGTACATGGCCAGCCCCCACGGGCTTCCGAGCTCCTGCACGATGGCGGCGCCGCCAGCTACCGCCCGCCGGTAGTGCCCCTCGACGTCGTCGACGTACACCCACGGCAGGTGGACGCCGGGCCCGGCCGGCGCTTCGCCCTCCAGCTTGGAGATGATCAGCGAGCTGTTGCCGATGGTGAACTCGATCCACGGGTGGCCGTAGTGGCCCTCGGGGAGCGGATCGGGCTCGGTCGGCAGCGGGTCGGAGGACTCGAACCCGAACACCTCGGCCAGCCACCGGCTCGCCGCCGCGGGCCGGGCGTAGGAGACGGCCAGGCCCAGGCGGGCCAGGTCGGCCACCTCGTGGGGCACCTCGTCGCGGCGGGCACACCACGGCCCGAACCACTTGGGGACGACCCGGACCCACGAGGTGCCGCCCCGCTCGTGGCCGCCGGCCGGGATGGTCGCCGTCACCTGCACCCTGGTGCCGGCCGGCGTGGGATCGAAGGTCACCTCGGTCGACACGTCGTCGTAGGCCCCGCCCCACGCCACCAGCCGCCCCGGTTCCC
>JAOTRH010132002.1:0-14223 GCA_034768845.1 Heliamphora exappendiculata | reverse complement strand
ATAAAACATAACATAACATTATGATAACATCTCAGTCGAAGTTGAGATGCTTCAAGAGAAGCCTAGAGAAACAAAGAAGTAGAAAAATAGAGAGAGAGGGAGAGAGCCGAGAGCAGAGAGAGCGGAGCAGTGCGCGATGCGTCACGACCGCGCCTCCCTCGTCCCACCACCGCGAGCATCGACGTCGCCTCTGCCACTTGTCACCACCGACGAGCTCACCCCAACCACCACAAGCCACCATCGTCAGTATCGTCTTCCCCATTTTCTTTTTCCCTCTCTTCTTTTTTGCTGTAGTTGTGGAGCTTAATCTTGAAGCCAAGCTTCTCATGCGAAATTGATCACCTCAAATGCCAAATTGGACCTCACCAACGCAGATTCAAGCTATACAAGACAAGGCGCTCACATTGACTCAAGAAAATTTCAGTCTTCAGGAAGGAGGCCGAACTTAGGGTTTGCAATCTTAGACGAAATTCCAGAATGTTTGGCTCCGACGGTAGTATTTTGACTAATTTCAGTGCCTTGATAGGATTTGTGTTGAATTAGTTAACGATTATAAGAGAACCCTAATCTTTGTGAGATTGACTATGAGCCTAGATAAATTATGACTCGCTAGATTTGAGTTTATGACAACCATGGAGGAATTGGAACTTAGAATAGCTAATGTAATCCTAGTGACTTATAGATTTCAGAATTTAGTATCAAAATTTGTTAACCTAGACTTGAAATATGAGGGTAGTGGTTAGAACTAAGGTTGAAAACATGAGTAAGTGCAAGAGTGATGTTAATTTGAGAAGAACAATATTCTCCTTAACTTGAGAGTTTTGATTTAGTGATGAATAAAGAAGGGATTTTTCTAACAATTTAAAATAGTGGTGAAATTGAGAATTCTAATAAATAAATTGAACGTCATGACTTATTGATAGAGAATTGGAGGATCAAATCTAAAGTTTAATTAGTAAGCTTGGTAGGTTTGGGTTGAAGATCGGATCCTATTAAAGTTAATCAAATTGGAAGGTTTAAATCCATATGTCCTTTGGGGTGAAAGTTGACCAACTCGAATTGATTTTTAAGTTAACATGGGAATTTTCACAAAAGACTAAAGCTTTGAAGATTTACATTGTGTTGATTGTTCATAAATCCTATGAGATCTTACTTATATCATGAGAAACCAAATTAATTTTACAAGAATTGGATGTGGTAGTGGGACAAAAGCTTAATCTATGATAATGAAATTACATAATTGGTTAGGTATGTGATAAAGTTTGAATTTTAGGAAGGGCTAAAGTCAAAGTGAGGACGGGAAACCCGCATTATGCTATGTATAATACTTATGTTGAGCATTCACCAAGTTGGTACAACTTATAAGTTAATTATATTGAATTATGGAATTGATTTGATGAAAGGTTTAAAAGAAGAATTATAGAACCATGAAATCGTAAATGGGAAGTGGGATGACTAGTTATGCCAATAGTAGTGTGATTAGTATTTGAATCTGAATTATGAAATTATGGTTTAATTTGTGAATGGGTGGATGAAATTATAATGTATGAAAAATGCGAATATAATGGGGTTGGTATACGCTGTTGAAATTTTCTAATTGGTTTACTTGCATTAAGTTTTTGCAAAATATAAGTTTGGTACTCATAGTTTATATGGAAATAGACATACCATCGGTACGACTGTAGCACAGAGTTTTAGCAGGTCTGTGATGGTTACAGGGAACAAATAATAGTGTCGTCTATTATTTTGAGTATTTGTGCTAGTACACTTTGAATATATTGAACAAGACACATTTGAGTAATTAATTTTATACTAACTATATAAATTAATTCACACCCTAAGGTTATTATGAATAGTACTTATGCTCTTAATCCTGAAATAATTATTGATTTGCGTATATTTAATATTCATTGTTTCGATTCATTAGAGAGTGCAATCTTATATGGATCTATATTTCCGGTGAGTTAGATAGTGGTATTATTTATATGGTGAATATTATTTATTGACAAAATTTATGTCCCAAAAGATCAAGATTGACGATACCCTTTTAAGGAAGTTTATAAGTTTTGACTGGGTCAAACCCTGTAGGTAGATTTGATTACTCGGCGGTTAAATAAATTAAGCAGAAGAGTTTAAAGAATTTTAAGATACCGATTAAAATAAATTTTCAATAACTAAATTTAATTAGCGGGTATTGAAAATCTTAACGTTGAGAGAAATGATAAGCATTTAATAGCATGAATTCAATGTAAGATAGTCTTGAGATTATGGGTCAGAGTGCAATTATAGTTCTTTAGTGGTGTGAACTGTAATTCAGTCTTTTATTAAAATTACAAAAATCGCTGCTAGTTTTTCATAATTACAGATACCGCTATGAGTTTTGCTTAATTGCAGAAATCGCTGATACGTGTCTTTGTTCCATTTGGAAGTTTTATTTATAATTACTCCCTAGATCTCTGCTGTAACCCTAAAAATATGTGGATAGGTTGAACCAATTTTGTAACATGTTTTTCAAGAATAAAACTATCTAGGTTCTGCCGGTACGCATTCTTGATAGATTGTAAACCACCTTACATTCAAGAATTGCATAAAGGAATACAGTAAAAGATCTGACAGGAGCTTCAACTCGAATTCAAATAATAGTTGAAGATTCGATAGGTAAAAAGGTATTCTTCTAAATTAATTTCGGATGCACGAATTTCATTTTGATCGATCGTCATCAAAAGTTTTATTTGAAACTCATTTCGGCGTTTGCCGGTCTAGTTAATTTTTCAGATAATCGTTTACAAAAATAATGATTTTGGCAATCTTGCCTCTAACAATTGGTATCAAAACTATTTTATTTCTTATTTACGGTTATCGGGGCTGGATAGTTTTAAAACTGTGCTAACTATTGTTTTGCTGGCGTTCTAATCTCAATTTTATGATTGTCATTTATTTCATATTTGATTGAATAATTTTGAATGATGATTATTTTTTTAATGACGAGGGTTAACCGTGATAGATCGAATGTGAGCTTTTGGGACATAGAATCGATATAATAGCTAGTTTCTATTTTTAAAAATATCCAAGAACACAAAGAACGGCGGCGACACCGGCAGTGGTTCAGGATATTACGGGCCACTGATCGCGGTAAGTTTTTAATGGTTTTAAACGATTTTTTTGTAAGTTTTCTACAGTATTTATGAATAAAAAAAATAGCAGCAAAAATATGTTAAAAACAGCCAGAAAAAATTACCAAAATAGCCCACCACCGGCAGCTTTGTCGGTGGCAATTTTAATATTTTTGGGCCCTTTTTGGGACTATTTTTTGAAAAAAAATTTAAGCATAAAATAGCAGTAAAACTTACCTTAAAAATTTTTCAAAAACTTAAAAAAAAATTGGGCCTAATAGTGCATTAAAAAAGGCAAAAACAACGGCGATTGTTTCTCGCGGCAGTGGCGCTACAGCAATAGGTTCGAGGCTATTTTTGGGACCTTTTAAGACTATTTTCGAGGCGTTCTTCGAAGCAATGTGTGCCTGGATATTTCAGCTATTTTTTTTAAAAAAAATCGACGTGAAAGAAGCACCGAAAAAGCCCAAACGAGCGCTGTTCCAGCTACGGCACTAGTGTGCAGCACAGGCTATTTCGTGCAATTTTTTTGGCTATTTTCTAAGCTATTTTTGTGCAGATTTTTAGATAAAAAAATTTCATATTTTGAGAGCTTTCCAATGGTATAAAGATCATAAACAACATAGCTCGAATGAGACGGCAGAAGCTTCCTGAAGTGGGCGGCCATGGGCGTTGCCGGTGGGCTGGTGGTGGCTGGCAGTTTTTTGGTTCTCTTGGGACTGTTTTGTTATGTTTTTTCATATATACAACACTGATACGATATATCAGTGTATATCAGACTATATCAAGAAAGTTTAATACAATCAGGACACAAGAATCAGTGATAAAAGAGAATTATTATAACTTATCATCTACGAAAGACTGAAACGCTTTAGCATTTTTCTTAGATTATAAAATCAGAATATATGCATCGTGTTTATATATATATAAACTGCGTGGAAGATTACAAATCTGTTTTATTTATCTTGTTAGTTTAATTAATTCAGAATTCGATTTTAATAAAAATATTTTGTAATAAAAAATAAAATTAAGTTTTTTTAGTTAAATAATTTTAATTAAATGGAAAAATTTTAGATATTTTATTTTTTACAAAATATCACATTTAAGATGATTTTTCACAAAATTAGATATCTTAAAAAAATATAAGAATTAATTCTAAAATTTTTGCATTAATTAAATAAAAAATATATTTAATCAAAATAAATTATTATTTTAAAAAAAATATAGAACAAAAAATAAAATAAATAAATACCTTCAATTAATACTTTAACGGAAAAGCTAAAGAAAAAACTATACATTTATTAAATTTTATTTGTTACACATTTAAACACGAAAAGATAATTTGGCAAATCAAAATATTTGGAATTGTGTACATGGAAAGATATTTGATTCTTTCAGATCATGTAATTTTTAAAATTAATAAATTTATTTTAATTAAACGGATTTTTATAATCCTAAAAAATATTTTAAAAATATAAATGAGTGACAAAATTTATTCACAAATAAATATCGCGGTCTCTGTCACCAGTTTGTAAGCGATGCAATTAAAACCTGCTTGTTGGCAGTAAGACCTTTTTTCCCATCAGACAGATTAATTACAGTATCGCCAGAATAAATCTCATTTTGGGATAATTTTGGATAATTGCTAGTGTGGATCACTTCTCTATTTGAAAGATTCATTGCAAAACAATTGATTTGGAATTAGGTGATGATTAACACTTAGTTGTATATAATAGTATTCTCTCTATTTAAGTCACTGCTATTATATACTGGATCGAAATTATGTTAGTTATTTAATTTTAGTTGGAAGGGTCAATTGCCTAGATAGTAAAATTAATAGAACTTGGCATGTCTGTCTTATGAAGGATAGCAGATGTCCTCCCATCAAGACATGCTATTCTCAGGTTATCAGGCTGTTGGCGAATTTTTTTTAAAATGGTAGAGGAAACCAAATTAAAATAAATTTAAATTTTTGCTCATCATAATTAACAGTATTTTAATAATGTGATTCTCAAGATTAAAATAGCATTCAATCCACTGCTTCTATTTTCAAAAAAATAAATTTACGGGGCCTAATTATGTTAACTGAAAATGAAACTTAGACATTATCTTAACTACCGATGATTACAAGTTTGTGTTAACTGAGATATGTCCACCAGTACCTGATGAAAAGGGGCTACTGAAAGGGAATCCAGACCCATCAGAAGTGGCAGAAATCTTATTAGATGGCTCGCTGTTACATTTTGGCTTTAATATGAAATATTTTGCAGCATCAGCATCAGTTAATGCCGAGTGCCTATGACATGATTATGAACCTCCAAGAAATATTTGGAGATCAAAATCGTGCTGCTAGGCAGGTGGCCATGAAGTCTCTAATGAATGCAAGCATGGCTGAAGGCACCCCAGTTAGAGATCATGTTCTTAAGATGACCAGTCTTCTAAATGAACTGGAGATCCTTAGAGCTAAAATTGATGGAAAAACCTAGGTTGATATCATACTCCAGTCACTGCCTGAAATTTTTAAGCAGTTCTTCCTGAACTATTCTATGAACCTAGAGGTGATAATTCATTCTAATGTGTGTAGTTCTATGATAATTCAGACTAGAGGTAATTTTGAGTACTTCGTCAGTTCTATTGATGACTACTCAAGATGTGGTTACATTTACCTGATGCACCGTAAGTTTAAATTCTTTGAAAAATTCAAAGAATTCAAGGCAGAGACAGAAAAGCGTCTGAGTAAAAGTATCAAATCACTACGATCTGACCATGGTGGAGAATACTTCTTTGGAGAGTTTAAGGATTACCTGTCATCAGTAGGGATTACATCCCAGTTGACTGCACCTGGCACTCCGCAGTAGAATGGTATAGCAGAAAGAAAGAATAGAACTCTCATGGAGATGGTAAGGTCTACGATGAGTTATTTAGGTTTATCCGTTTTATTTGGGGACTCGCTATAGAGACAACGGCTTACATTTTGAACTTAGTACTTTCTAAGTCAATTGTCACGCTCTAAACTCCGGGTCATGTGAAGCACCCACAAGTAACCAAATATAATACCTAACCCGAGAATACACTCTCAAAATAAACCATACATGCATTGTATATAATCGCCAAATGGCTTACATTACACGATCCCAACGTTGAAAACATGTTACAGCCTACATGTTCAAAACGAACAAAAGAAAGACTAGAGGTCTTTCGCCCCTCCAGCAACTCCGGATCAACCTACGTGACCGGTATTTGAAAAATATTTTAAATCCCACATCATGAGCCAAAGCTCAGCAGAAACTAGAGAAAGCATGCAATATAAGCTAAACATGCTAGAAAAACGAGGTGCAATTTTTGACTCTCTTTCAAGCCTTAAAACAATTGAAAATATTTTAGATCACGACTCACCATAGCCAGTAAAATAGTTTGAAAATGAGTTTAATAACATGACTCGCACGAGTCTCAAAGATAACAGGTAGATATATGCAACACATGAATACTTATCTAAACCGACTTTCACAATCCCCGACAAGCTAACTCATGCAATCCATGCACCATGCCCAATACACTATGAGCAACACTCCCAACATATATTTCTTCAGGACCTCGTTTTCATCCTTCAGATACACACATGCGTCTTTAGGATCACGCTTTCATCCTTCAGACTCATGCACACCTGCATCGTCAGGACCACGTTTTCGTCCCTTCGATACCCACACACAAGTGCATCGTTAGGACCACGTTTTCGTCCCTCCGATACCCACACACGCACACATGCATTGTTAACCAGGGTTAACATATGTCGGACCACGTTTTCGTCCACCCGGATAACCATACACACACGTACATTGTTTCCCAGGGTTAACATACATCGGACCACGTTTCTGTCCTTCGTTAGCCAAGGCTAACATTCATCGGGCCACGTTTTTGCCCATCGTCCGCTAGAGATAACGTACATACCAATATCACGTAAGACCACATTTTCGTCTTACATCATGCATAAATAAAACTAAGTTATAAATACATAAAGCCACATAATAACTTCACATCCCGACGCCACCCATCACATAACCGACATCCAATCACATGGACAACCAATAACCACAAAACCAAACCTAACTTGGAGGCAAACGCTAAACCCCTCAGACCACAAGGTCACAAAACACCACATTTTCCTCAAAGGTGCCACGGGTCCAAGCACGCCCCACATCCAACGAAGAACAAATATCGCGCACCCAACCGTGCACTATAGCCACATC
Organism: Heliamphora exappendiculata; assembly: GCA_034768845.1. Taxonomy (NCBI): domain Eukaryota; kingdom Viridiplantae; phylum Streptophyta; class Magnoliopsida; order Ericales; family Sarraceniaceae; genus Heliamphora; species Heliamphora exappendiculata. The sequence goes on along the minus strand of JAOTRH010132002.1, from coordinate 6,863 downwards.
CACCTGTGCACGTCACCCTGAGGACGGCACCTAAACCAACACCCGAAGCCAAGACACAACTCCTGAAGCTACCACATAACCAACCAAACCCCGAAAAGAATCCAACGGTATTTCAGTCGATTAATCACATAATCAATCAACTGAATACCAATGAACACTAATTGAAAATCAAGAAACCAACCAAAACTATTAAAACAAACACCAAAAGCCCACACAAGACCCAATTAACTGAAAACACACTGAAAAAGGCAAAAACCCAAAATAGAAGCATGTCAGTTGATTGACCTCCCAGGTCCAGTCGACTAACCTCCCAAAAACATTATCCATTCGACTGACCTTGCCCAGAAATTGTTCTTGAGCTACGGTTTTAACCTCTAAAACCTCAAATCGAAGCCTCTAAACTCCCATCCAACACCATCGGACATACGCATACCCAGGCCTAACACCAGGACCTTAAAAGAAACGCCCGACACCCGATTTCAATGAACACGACTCCTGAAGCTACCACATAACCAACCAAACTCCGAAAAGAATCCAATGGTATTTCAGTCGATTAATCCCATAATCAATCAACTGAATACCAATGAACACCAAAAATAACAAAAAATGATTTTAAACCCTAAAATGCAACTTTTAAACAAAATCAGATCTCATGCATTATATATGATGTCCCGTCCTTTAGGCACGTTAGGACATACATAAATATAAATAAAAGAATATTCTAGCCATTTATTCATATTTACATACGCTGTTATTACATCACAAGTGAATTCTAAACCTTTCAAAAGTACACAAGTATTAGGTTTGCCCCTTGTATTTTTGTACCTTTTCTTTCTTTTATGTTACAGTTAATTTTTTAACAATTAAACTAAGTACGAGAAATCTGAATATAAAAACGAAAGCAGAGGTTTCAACTCCTCAGAATGCATCAGCTAGATCCATGTACTCTTGGAATTCACATTGTTCTTCCAAGTCTTCTTCTCCCTCGGGGTTGACTTTCTCCAAGAACTCCTCATCACCTATGGCACGAATGCCATGAGCCAAGGCCCAAAAGAAAAACACTCAAACCAGAATTCTAACAAATCTCACAGCATAAAATTCACCGCAACACATACCATAAAACACCAAGTAGAGTTTATAGTCAAGGAGATGGTCAAATTTATGACAAGATAGAAGACAAGTCATTAAACATGCGCGTATGAAATGCAGATGCCCAACCCAAAATGCACCCAGATAATAACAGGAATTCCACTTCAGGAATCACCAGAGTAGACTTTATTAGATAAATTGATCACCAAAGCCATCATCGCGCCTCGTTGCGAATAGTAACCACGTCATCTGGCTTCATGCCACACCTGTTTTACTTAATGGCAACGGCGTGGAGCCAGCCACCCAATTATTCTGCCACCCTAATCCGGGCCTAACAATTATGTGTGCGCACAACCAACCTTAAGACTCGTGATTCCTTCGCTGGTGTCAACCCAAAGTCTAAGAGAATTCAAGAAACGTTCATATTACATAAAGTACCAATATGAGGGGTTTAGGTCTGCCAAAATTGGGCTCTCTCCGAATTACCACCGTAGTGGGATTAGGCCAGCCTAATTAGGGCCTCCGAATTACCCAATGGGATTAGGTCAACCGAATTAAGCTTTCTCCGAGTTACCACCGCTGTGGGATTAGGTCAGCCGAATTAGGCTATCTCCGAATTACCCAAAGCAAAGTACTAGGATTAGGGATTTAGGACAACCATAATTGGGCTATCTCCGAATTATCACCGCAGTGGGATTAGGTCAGCCAAATTAGGCTCTTTCTGACTTACCCAAAAATTCAAACTATCGAAACCAGAATACTAGCGACAAACTCATGGTGCCCAACAATATTCATAAACCATTTCTGTAACACCGAGGACGCACCCAGGGTGTACAAGCTACAGTCATTTCCAACACTGGGGATGCACTCAGGGTGTAAAAACTAAAATATTTTTGAAAATGGCAACTAGGGACGCCCTAGATTTAGAACCAAGAACGACAAATTCAACACAGCCCATCCCAACAACGGTTTGCACAGATAGACTCCAACATGCCAAGATGCAAATGACAATGCTCATAATGTGTACCATTGATCTCAGTGTAATAATTTATAGCATGGCATTAACTAGCATGGCAATATTCATGGTACAATGCACAAAGCATAAAGTACAAGTATGTGAAGCACAAATTACAATTTTTAAGATATGATTCAACATAATAGCATAGGTTCTAAAGCATCATACGTTCTCTTGAAATACTAATCTTCTAATTCAAATAAGTCATCATGCAAGAACTCAGGTCTCATAACAAAGGGTGTTCAAACCACACTTATCAACTTTTAAGGCTAAAATCAAGTATTAAATTAAAAGGGGCCACAAAGTTTTGGGGTATCTAAACTTGGAATTAAGTTATGATTTTTATACATCATTTAGACAAAAATATATTCTACAACTCTTATGTTTAACACCAAGGCCAAATCGTAAGGAAAATTGGTGAACATTTCATCCTAAGCAAAAATGGTTCAGCACTTCAAGATTTTATCCAAAATTATGCTTCTGTTGCTCTCGGTTTTTGGGGTATGAAATAAAGTCCAAATGAGCCCATTTTTTAGTATGTTCTAGTTTAACAAGCTTTTTATAAGTTTCATATTTAGAGCTAAGGATTGTTGTTCGAAACAAGTTAGACCGTTTGGCCATTTTAATAAGTAAGTTCTGTTAGCCACCAAAACTCAGCAAAGCTGGTATTGGATAGAGAATTTAAAACTGTTTAAGGTCTGATATTTGGGCAGAAAATACTTAAATATGTCAGCTACAAAGTTCATATAGACCACTTTTAGGATGGGTCGCTAAAAATAGGTGTTTTGGACTATATAAAAATATGTGACTGAATGTTCATCGATGGCTAGAAATCAATAGAAATTTTCAGAGGCATTTTGACCTATCAAAACTCAATATTTTGTTCTCATTTTTGGCGGCTAAATCTACAACTTTACTGTTTTGACCAAAGTTTGGATCTCATTCTAAACTAGGTGTTCTAAGTCAGTAATGTCGACTGGTCAGAAAATGACACACTTTGATAAAATTGCAATATCTTAAGTTCTGGTTATCCAAATGAGTTCAAACCAACTTTGTATGAAAGATAACACAAAAATTTAATTCTTGACATAAAAATTCATTCTTAGATCAATTATCTACATTGAATTATGGTATTTAAAATCTCAAAGAAGAAACATCAAAGTCTTTAAAAATCAAGCCCCTTAGGGTTTAGGTCTTCTACTCATGCCATGTCAAGTTTTGGTTCCATTTCTTTGCATGCTTGTATTTTAAACTTAAATATCAAGACTCCAGTATACTTAGAGAACATCAAACTCAAAGATAACAACTTATAACAACATCTCATAACATTCACTAACATAACAGCCCCTAAGTTTCTAACTACAATGCCTTTTCGGTTTGAATTCAGTTCTTGATTTCTAAAGTGTTGAAAGGGATGGGTTGAGGGAGAGTTTGAGGGATCTTAGATACGAGATTTATAGGATTTACGTAATTGTTTTGAGATATCAAAGAATGGTGGAGGATGGGTTTGGACTTAGCTTTCGAAATTCGCCTCGGTTTCTTCCTTCTTCCTCATTCTTCTTCCTCAAACTCAGAATAATCCAAGAACAATTGAAGGTCTGGTCCCTCACTCACTTGCACGAAATTTTGAAGGGGAGAGAGTGGTGTTTGGCTTGGTTTATATAGAAGGAGGATAGGGAAGATGTGGGAGACAAGAAGTATCTTGAAGGAGACTTTTTCTTCACTTTAATAAATGTGATTTGAGTTTTGATTTAAGTTCATTTAATTCTTGGAGGCTAGAATTCATATTTGTGGAAGCTAAAAGTAGCTAGGTGACTGTTTGGGGGACAAAAATCTGATCCCCCATCAATCAAGGGGTTTGCTTCGGTTTTCGTGGCTCTATTGTGCAAGAAAATGTATTAAATGTTAATTTGATGTATCTTTTTGGTATCTTTTTTTACTGAGACTTATTATTTTTGTGTGTTTATGAGAAATATAGTATTTTCATGTATTATCATAATTTTTATAGCAATTGATTAAATAGATATAGTATTTTAAGTTAAATTAAGGTTTTTTTTGGGTAATTAATTGTGACATAAAGAAGAAAAAAAATATGCATGTTTACAAGGGGCATACCCCCAGATAATTACATCAGTGCCATAAAAGGTGAAATCTCCCAATAACCAAGTCAACCCCAGATAACAACCAATACACTAAAAAACAAAAGGACCCAACCCCCGCTTAAAAGGGGGTAACACTAAATAATAAAACATGTTTCATGCATAACCCGCATGGATGGGCAAAACCCACTAACAGTACAAACATAGTAAAGTCAAATCAATCAAATTAAGCTGTTTTGGCCATATTTGATTTTTTGACTTATTTTGTTGTGTATAAACTTTAATAATAATTTGTTTACTTTTGTTGACTTATAACACTATATTATAAGGTATATTACTTGTTCAACAAGTATGGGATCATCATAATACTTCATTTAATACATTTTCCATCATTTAAAGCTAAAAAGAAGCCAAAAAACTCACTTTTTCGCAATCCCCCAAGGTGGTTGGCCACTAAGGGGCATTTTTGGTATTTTTGATGTTATTTTATCATTTTCTACTTAATTGTACTTAAATTCTTGATTTAGGGTATCTGCATGTCAAAATTTAGATTTTTAAAGCTTTTTGTTGTACTAGGGGCAAAACGGTCATTTTACCTCATTTATCAGAATTTTTGATTTTTAATTCATTATTTCATGGTATATACTTAATTTAAAATATTAGGAGACACTCCGGGTGTTAAGGCTTTTTTACCTGAGTTTTGAACATTTTTAAGGTTTTTGGGCCGAACTTAGAGTTTTCGATTCGAGTTAGGGTTCTGAACTACTTCTATGTTCTATGGTCTCGTGGACTATCTGTCACTAACACTAGGGTCTGAGTAGGGTCATTCATTACATAGGTCGTTATCAGTAGGATTGTTACAACTATGGTCTTTACTGGGTCGTTACAAACTACCCCCCTTAAATAAATTTCATCCCCAAAATTTTGCCACGTACTTCACCGTGTTAAGGATGATTTACTAACATTGAGCCTTCTCATTTCCCAAAATTGTATCTTTGATTACTTGAGTTGTTCTTTATTGCAGGTGTGGATAAGGTCGTGCCCATATGTTCAGTAGCGTAAAGGTTATCTTGTCCTTGTGAACACTTTAAACTAATTATTGCTAAATCTTCAAGAATCATATCACATAACCAGCTAGCCCCAATAAGATTCGTATCTCTCTCACGTTAGTTAATTTCTTCCCATTAACTGTTGTTTGTACTTTTGTTGAATCCACTTGAATTTCTTCTCCATATATAACATGACCTAAAAACATCCCTCGATCCAACTAAGACTCACACTTACCAAATTTTGCATACAACTTATGCTTTCTCACAATCTATAAAGAATCTTAAAATATTTCCTGTGTTTCTCTTCACTCCAAGAATATAACCGAATATCGTTTATCAACGCAATCTCAAATTGATATAGAAAGCTTCTGAACACCTGATCCATTAGGTCCATAAACACAGTAGGTACATTCATTGACCCAAAAGACGTCACTACAAATTCATAATGCTCATAACAAGTCTTAAAGGCAGTGTTGGGTATATCTGACTCATGAACTTTCAATTTATGATATCATGATCCCGGTCTATCTTTAAGAACACGTTGGCTCCAAAACATAACTTACAACGCGTATGACTTCCACAAGCGATCATATATCTCTAAACTAACCCATCACCAAAACTGATTTCAAACAATCTTCACTTCTGTCAAGAAAAACTATCATTCTACCGAAAACTAGCTCATTGTCATAGTCATACGTACATCGAATACTACTCTAACCTTACGACCATCAAGATTGCCACCGCCACTTGAATCTAATGAGTCACTAGGGCTAAGCATACTACACAGACTAAACGCTCCCCAGGTATATGCTTACCCACATCAATCCAATCACAATCTCGTCACATATTTCTTTCACGTACGTACCATCCATCCTACAATCCTTTAACTAAACAGTATTAACTCCTGATTATAAGGTCTCTTATGATCATCACTCAATCCCTTCACACACTTTCTGCCACACAATCGAACCAAGAATCATTTTTGCACTTTAATTATTTCATCTTACCCACATTCTACCAAGATACTCGATTCACTCAATGCCAATTACAAAAACCATGCCCATGAATTTGTATAGTCTCACTTACGCTTCCACTCTTCTCATCCAAACACTTATTCCTCCCACATACTCGCACTAAGCTGCTATACAACTTCACCAAAAACAACAAAATTATATCACCCTTCAACTTCTCATACATAGAGTTCACATGCTCCCGCAGGAAAATTCCTTCTTTATACTGGCAACATCTACTCACCAATCTAAACAAGCTTGCCCTAACGAGTCACATCACAAAAAGTTTTCAAAAGCAACTTCCTTGAAACTCACATCGATACCATAACGATAACCGAATACCACTCCATAAAAGCTACACAGTCTAGACGCCAAACTAATACAAACTGATACTTTTAGATCCTACCATGTGAACTACTTGGTTTGTGTAAAATGCGCACTCTACCCTTCAAACAATCTTCAGCATCAATGGGACTGACTATTTCCACAAGCTCCTTGGCACCCAAACCCTTGAAGCGTTCAAATAAAGAGTTATCGGTCTTTTGAGGTGATCTTGATAATCCTGAGGGCGAAGTCTATAATCATATGCTTCCATTTTCTC
>JAOTRH010131991.1:0-14224 GCA_034768845.1 Heliamphora exappendiculata | reverse complement strand
TTGAGATGGACAGTGGTTTTGATTGCAGTTTTGGGATAAAATAACGATTTCTCATTAAATTAAACGAAAATTTTAACGGTTTGGGTCTCTTTGATGTTAAAATCAAATTGAGAAGATATTACTGTAATTTTTGAAATCACAGAGAAAGTTTCTATTTTTGTCAGAAATCTCAGGGGTCAGTGTAATTTACCAAAAAAAAAAATCAAGTTAGCAATTAGAGCCTAAGAATAAAAGTAAGAGAGAGTAGTTGGGAGGCAGAAAAAGGGTATGATACAGTGTGATGGTCGGTTTGTGGGGTTGGAGCACAAGGGACCTATACATATACCAGAAAAAGAGGAAGGAGGTAGGGTTAGTGCAAAGATTCTGGTCCAGCTTTTATAAATGGGAGTCCCATCTGAAACTGTGTTACTTCACCTTTTATTGTATTATGGAGAGAACATGAATTTCATATTCCTTTATCAGATTAATTATTCAGCAATCTCGAAACATTAGGTATAATTATTTATATGGTGATTTCAACTAATAATATAGAAAAAGATATTTCGAAATAGAATAATATTGGTCTATTTTTGTTGGATAGCTGCAAAATAAAAATGATTCTGAATATGCTTTGAAATTTTTTATTTTGCCAAAAATACTACATAAATAATTACTGATAATACTTCTGGCCATGTTTGTTTTGACGGACTAATAGTCCGCCCGGATTATGAGTCCGGAATATAATCTAATACTGCGTTTGTAAAGCATTCGGACTAATAGTTCGGCCAGACTAATCCGAACTATTAGTCCGCCAAATAGGGGATAATTAATGAGGGGGAGGTGTGAGATTAAAAAAGATTGGATTAAGGAGTGAATTTAAAATTTTTAAAAAATAATAAAAAAATATTAAAATATTAAAATAAATAACATAAAATTTAACAATAACATAAAATTTAACTTATTAATTTATTTAAATTAATTTTAAAATAAATTAACTTAATATAATGGTAAATCATTATCTAATCCGTTATTTAATCCCATTCAATTCAAATACAAAAAAAATTAATCCTACCTCACAACTAATTTCACTTTATTATCAATTCTTTCTTATTACTAATTCATTCCAATCCAATCCGGATTATCAAACGAGTCCAGATAGTATCTCATGATTCTTCCCTTTCACATGGGTGTAGAGTAGAGTTTTTTTTTTTCTTTCCATAAGACCATTAAAAGAAGGGACACAAACACAATGGCCCTCCATAAAATAGAGCAGCATCACCATATGACTACTCTTTTCTTTATGTTTCCCCTTTTGTCATTAACCTCCACTTCCTATATGTGTGGGAAGTGGGATGCTTTTCTCATTTTCACCTTACTAAAGGGAACTTGGGTGGTTACTGTGCAGCTGACATGCAATTCAAGAGGATTATATAGGTCTTATTTTTTATATTTTAAGCTATTTGAGTCAATTTACGTGCATGCACTTTGATTAATTTTTAGAAGCTAATTTCGTTGTTCACTAACAAATGAAGCAAACCCTCACTAGTTTATGGACATATTTTTATGATCGGGTCTATTCATATGTAAAACTCGTTGAGTAGATCATTGATGTAGAAAAATAAATTAACTAAACATCAATAATTCTGTAAGTAGATCATATTTGTCTAAAATAAACTAATGATAAGTGTAGTTTTTTTATAAAAAAATTAAATAAATATTATCCGATCATATAATTACAAATATCACATTAACTTTATTTTTTATATAGATAACAAATTAAGCAAACTGTATATAATAAATAGATGTGATCTTAAAATAAATTTGGGGAATCAAGCTCCTAAAGATGGACCAGGGAGCATGCACAGCACGGGATGTTGTGTGGCCTATGATTTTAATTTTTGAATATATTTTTACGATTAGATTTGTTTATTACATAGAGGTCATCAAGTTTTTTATTCACGAAAAAATTCAAGTTAATCCAATATCTATAGTTATGTGACGGAAGACATATGTTTAACAGTTTTGTTCTCAAATTTATTGTTTACAGCTATTTATTTGCAGATAAATATTATTAAATCGCATAGTTACAGATGCTGGATCAATTTGAATTTTTTCGTTGATAACAAACTTAACGAGTTCTACCTAATGAACGAATCTAATCATAAAAATATATTTAAAAATCAAAGTGATAAACCGCATTACTATGCATGCTGCACAGTATGGTCTCCGGTTCGCCTGAAAATGCACAGCATGTTGTACAACAATGCACATGTCCAGCTTCAACCAGAGATGGTGACTTCTCTACTTTTAGAAAGGATGGAAATGGTTCACGCTCATCTATTTTACTTTTTCATTTTTAGGTTAGAATAAAAAATGTGGTTTTAAAACATACAAAAATGAATAATAAAATGTAATTTCAGCCTTTTCTTGATTGATTCTATGTAGGTAGAAGAACTATTAAATCAACGTTTCTTGTATTGAAAAATAACTATAATTACTACAGAGTTTTTGAGACATATATTGAGAGAGTTTTTGAACCTCCTCTATTATATATCTTCATCCTTCAAAGAAAATGTAATAAGCATACAGACTTTTTTTAAAAATGATATTTCAAAAAATAAGGGACAGTACTATTTTTGGAATTATTAATTGCTGATATATATTTTTTTGAAGCCAAGTACATAAATGTATGACATCGTTATATATGAAATTTCGGCATATAAAATCTATTAGTACAAGCTCTCATTATTATTTTTCAAGAAGTCGGGTGCGTGCTCTCCTTTCAAGGTAAATCACATTGTTGTGGCCTTTTAACTAGGGGATCGATCTCAAACATATTTTATCATTTGAACCATTTATCTTATAAAATTTACTTAGTAGATCGTTTATGTAAAAAGTAAAATTTTTCTGTCACTACAAGAAAAAGTATCAATAGCGACAAAGATTATTGTTGCTAAAAAGACGAATCTCGTTGCCAAAACCCTGTCACAACGATATAAATGTCGTCGCCCCTTGTCGCGGAACCCTGGTCTGGGAAGACCTACCGTGACGATTTTCAGTCGTCGCCGAAAGATCACCAATACCGACGACAGAATCGTCGCTAATGATAACTACCCACAACAAGTCAAATTCGTCGGCAATGGTGTCCTTCGCCTAAAAGGCCAGAGTCGCTAATGGTAACTATCAACGATAAGGCATTTTCGTCGGCAATGACCTATCTTTGCCTACAAAGCAAGCCGTCATTGATGCTCCCAATTCGTTGGTAATGGCCACATTTGCCGACAGAAATATGTCGCTAAATAGTCACTAAAAGCACAATATGCTTTTAGCGACAAAAATAATTTTCGTCGCTAAAAATAATCCAGAAACAAAACTCCCAAAACTAAATTATAATATTTTTTCCGCTAATCATACACAAAAAACCTGTATAACACAATAATAATCACTACCAAATGCATTCTCATCCCTCCAATTCACCAAAAATTTAATAATAATAATAATTGAATTCAAAACATATCCGAATAAGATAACAAGTTCCAAACATTTATCAACCATTTTTTCAAAAATTATATAAATTACAAGAATAGTTCATCAATTCCTCAATCCTAATAGCATGATCATCACTTCAAAAGTACAATAGCATTCTTGATCCATATCTATTACAAAGAAAAACAAAAAAACAAAACAAAATCATTGTTAAACCCTATAAAATTAATATTAAATTAATGAATTAAAAAATGTAAATTAAATAAATTTCTTTCTCATTATCTAACCTAAATTCGCATTGAGGTGCTCTTTATTCATACAATTTTCTTTGGTCTAGTAATGTGTTCGTATCCATGCCTAAGTCATTGAACTGCTAGTTTGTAGTTCTATGGACGTTGAATTAACGTGTGGTTTGTTTTCAGAAGTCATATTGCTCTAAATTGATGTGATCGTACGAGTTTTAGAGTTATTTGATTGCCAATCCAAAGTTTTGGTTTCCTACGATATTTTTGCAATTTTTCAAATTTTAAGTTTAACAAACTTTCATCTGATTCTCAAGCTAGACGTCGAATTGACGTATGATTTATTTTCATAAGTTACATTACTCTAGATTGACGTGTTCGTACGAGTTTTAGATAGACTTACTAAGAAGAGTTCGATCTACCACTACCATTGTCGCGTTGAGACCATGACATTCCTATTTGGGGTAGCATGAAATGTTGAAAAGCCTCGAACTTCTTGTTATTCTCTTCAATCTTCTCTTGTTGTTGCTTTATCATTTCTTATTGGATTTGGTCAATTCGTTCAACGTTTTCACTTTTTCTCAGAGAGTTTGAATTTTCTTGTTGTAATTGTACAGTCAAGCTTGTAGATGATGATGACCTCCTACCAATTTCAATTCATTTTAGTGAGAAATTTGAGCAGTCAATAACATCTAATTTGTTGGAATTTGAACATCAATTCCCGAACGCGAACGGAAGTAAACCACGCACAAAAAAATAGAAAATAAATAACACTGAGGATTTACGTGGTTTGGCCCACACCGGCCTACGTCCACGAGCGAGAGAGAAAAATATTTCATCATGACGAATGTGAAAGAGTACAAAACCCAACTCCCTTCTCTCTACCAGGTAGCCTCTCAATTTTCTCACACACACAATATAAGACCCTAACTATCCTATTTATAGGAGACTACCAAAACAAAAGCTGCTAAAACAACAATAGGACAGCAGCTAAATCAACAACAGGAAAGCTGCTAAATAAACAATAGGACAGCTGCTAAATAAACCTAGCTGCTAAATCTGATTTTAAGATTCGAGTTAATCCCAACAATTTCCACCTTATCTCGAATCTTTCAGCCATCTTGAAGAACTATCGGCAATCCTCGACCTGCACGACTTTTTCCTTTTGATCTGCCTGTAGTCTTCTGGTAAGGCGAAGGATCTCCACCTTGACTTGAATTCTTCAAACCATCTAGAAGATAATCATGATCGCTGTCGATTCTACCGTCGTCGTCGTCGACGATCTGCCACACCCAAACAGCATGGCCCACACCTCTACACCGAGGTGCCAACACCCCAATCTGATGCCCCACAAAGCTCACTACTTTGTAGAAGAACGTGGCCCCATCTCTCCCATTTGTGCATACAATCGGAGAGATCACTGCCACTAACCAAATCAAGAGCAAATGAGACTCGCTTCTGTCGAGGTGTACACTTGTCCATCACATCTGTCGTACTAGTCTCGTTGCCCGAAGCTTTCCTGTGAACATCCAACAACTGTTGCTTTTGCATCTTGCCAGCTTCTTGCACACCATCTGATTTGCTCACCTGCGCACTTGTACTACCTCGTCACTTCCGTGTACCCCTGCACCTATTATATGTACTTTTTCGCAACTGTTGTTCACCCTGATCACCCTTATACTTTTTTCGTGTATGCTGTTTACCTATTCTACTCATATGATGTCTGGCAGTAGCTCCACCTGTCACAATATTTTCTACGAGCCTGTATAGGTTATTAATCATCTTTGAAACCCAAAGAACTCCACCTCCAGATGAGAACCCGCAACCTTTCGAATCTAGCATCCCCAAAGAAATTAAATTCTTTCTTAGATTCGGCACATGTCTAACCCCAGTCAACATCAAAACTGTCCCATCAAGCCTGCGAAATTGCACTGTCCTTATACCAACAACTCTGCTCACTGCATTGTTAGCCATCCTGATAGTACCCCCATTACATGCCCGATACGTATCAAAGTACTCTTTGACTACACACATGTGGAACGAACATCCAGAATCTAATATCCAATCTGCTTTGCTCATACCTGAAGTAACTGTGAACACCTCTGATTCATCATAATCGGAGACCTCTGTAACTGCTGTCTCTGATGATTGTTCTTTTCCTTTGTCTGTCTTGTACTTTAGACAATTCCTCTTCAGATGACTTTTCTTGTCACAATAGTTGCACTTTCCTTTGTAATCTCTCGACTTGAAACGACTTTTCTTCTTAGACCCATCTTGCTTCACTGTTGCCCTGCCTCTGACTTCTCCATTGCCTGATGCAACCATGATGCCATGTCCATGTGATCTGTCACTCTCCCTCTTCTTCAACATCTCATGAACTATAAGAGCATCAACAACCTCATCTAACCCTAGGGTATCCTTCCCAAACTTCAGTGTAGTCCTCATATGCTCGTATGATAAAGGCAATAAAACCAATAGGAGAATTGCTTTATCCTCATCTTTGATCTTCGCGCCGATAGAATTCAATTCCGTCAGTATCCTGTTGAACTCACCCAAGTGCTCCATAAAATTCGCTTCCTCTATCATCTGAAGTGCATATAACTGTTTCTTTAAAGACAACCGATTCGTCAATGTCTTGGACTTGTACCTGCTCTCCAACTTAGCCCAGAGTTCTACCGGATCGCTTTCGTTGATGTCTTCCCGAAGAGTGCTGTTACCGAGATACAACTGAATCGTATTGTTCGCCAAGTCCCGCATCTCTTCCCACTCTACATTCTTCATCGTTTCTGGTTTCTCTAACTTATTCCTGAGAGCTTTGATCAGTCCTTCACGTGTCAAAATATTCTTTACCCTTTGCTACCATAAGGTGAAGTCGTTGTAGCTGTTAAAATGTTCAATCACGAAACCCAAACTTTTTAACGCCATTAGATTTGTCTGACAATCCCTACAATCTGAACTCGTCGCAATAACAAATATGTGTAATCCTTATCCCACGCAGCCCAAATTAATTCTGATTGTATCCGATCGCTCCTGATTGTACTCGATCACACCTGATCAATCCCAATCTAAGCCGATTTGTCCAATCTAAATAAATGGTGCATAAATCAAAAAATCTGACCGTACCGATGAATCCGCAGTGCCAAAAAGAAACACCTCTCCCTTAAATTAATTTATTATACATACGAGCCGATATAATAAAATAAATTTAAATAATTAATTCCGTACTCCTACCACACCAAATTAAAACCTTGGAATAACTTGCTCCAAACTGGAAATCCAATTAATATAATTTGGAAACCCAATCAATATCAATTATCAGAAAACCCAATCAATATAATTTGGAAACCCAATGAACCACACTAGATTATTGCCTTAGAATATCTCAACAATTGATTTGCTCTAACCCAAGAACCAGTACGTAAACAATACAAATCTTACCCAACAGTGTGTGAATAATAAAATCTTATCCAATCAAGTGTTGGTTTTTGAGTAAAACTAAACTGTTGCGGCTCTGTGAAAAAAGATTCTTGCTTGGTTGATGAAGCCGCCGCTGCCTTCACTCAATTGAAGCCTCAATTCTCGCGCAAACAATGTCTCACCGTGCAAAACAATAAAATCACAGTGCAGAAATTTTGATATCCAACCAGTGCCGCGCCTTTTTTTTGTGCAAAAAATAAAATTTTTTGATTTATCCGATACGAAATCAAAAAAAAAAAATCTTGCTCCGATCAATCACCACGGCCTCGAATCATCTACCGTCGACTCTGATACTACTTGTTGGGATTTGAACACCAATCCCCGAATGCGAACGGAAGAAAATCACGCACAAAAAAAATAAAAAATAAATAACACCAAAGATTTACGTGGTTCGGTACACACCAGCCTACGTCCACGAGCGAGAAAGAAAAATATTTCACTATGACGAAAGTGAAGAAGTACAAAGCCCAACTCCCTTCTCTCTATCAGCTAGCCTATCAATTTTCTCACGCACACAATATGAGACCTTAGCTATTCTATTTATAGAAGACTATCAAAACAGAAGCTGCTAAAACAACAATAGGACAGTTACTAAATCAACTATAGAAAAGTTGCTAAATAAACAGTAGGACAATTGCTAAATAAATCTAACTGCTAAATCTAATATTGAGATTCGAGTCAATCCCAATATAATTAATATCATACAAACTAATTAAAACGTTTCAACTAATAAGTGTTATACATTTTTAATATATTCATTCTCTTAATTTAACAAAAAATATACAAATGGAAAAAGTTCTACAATTGCATTCATGACCTGAGAGAGGGAGAGGTTAAATCTACACGATTTTTGGGTAATAATGCTAAAAAAAAACATAGGTAGTTAATAGTTATGAACCAAGAGAGGTATCTTAAGATGACGGCAACAAATAATAACCAATGGCTTCGTCGGGAAAAAAGCGTCGCGATTGATACTTTTTCTTGTAGTGTGTTTTTGAAATCTATAATGTGAGATCATGAATCTTGCAGTATGGCCTATCATTCTAAAGTGAGATTGTATACTCTATCTAACACCTGCTTTAGATACCTTTTGTTTTACTGTTTACACCCATGTGCTGTTATGGTCATGGCCTCTAAAGCCATACATGAAGCTTTTACCTTTATCATCTTTGTGGCTTCATGTTTCACCACTTGAAGGTGGTGTTTGCTAAGCTATTGAAATTAGTTTTTTTAATTTTTTATTATTAATTTTAGTGATAAGTTATCAATTTTTCTTAAATGCCTATAACTTTTACTATAAATTAGAATTATTTTATTCTACAAATAAATAATTTTAGTTATAAACTAACATATTTTTAAACACTTACGACTTCTACAACAAGTTACAATCTCCAAGCTATTAATTTTAATAATGTCATACACCACCAATTCTCCCCTCAAAAGACAATTAGGGACATCTCCCTCAGGTATCATCAGTAGTGCATGGAACTACAGTGATAAAGTAGTTATTACAACAAAGGTAAGAGCTATATGTATGGAGATATAGGCAGAATTAAGGGAGCGGATGGGAGTGGTTATTTTTCGTAAATTTTGAAAAAATTCATTATTATAGTAATATTAGTTTAAAATATTTTAAAATTATGTAAGTTTGTACTTTTAAATTTTTTTTTAAACTTAATATATGTCATCTTAAGAACTTATAAGAATAATTCATCTTTCTTAAATTAAAATTATGCGTCTATCCCTGTATACATATGTTGGGCTCACACATGCTTTTTTGGCCTGTTGTTAATGTTTTGACACCATTAAAAAAGTTAAAGTAACTCAATTATAAAAGGGCAAATGATATTAATAATTCTCCTTTATAGATTTCTCCCCATCTGTTTATTACGGTTGAGAAGTTTTCTCTCTCTTTAACAATCCAAGAGCTTGACAGTAACATTAATATATAATTTATGTTTTTTCTGCGTATTGGCTGAGATGTTTAACTCAATCTGTGATTTATTTTTATTTTATAAAATCACCCAATGATTTTCTTTCTAATTGGGTGCCTACCAAATCAACATATTCTCAATCACCATCAATTGGAATTCATTCTCCGAGCTCCGTGCAGAACAACTAAACCAAGCAATGTTCTTTAGTTCCTAACCCTGTAATGCTACAGTGGTGACCAAAAATCACCAATATTGGTAAGCAACCTTATTTCCAAATAATCAAGTCTTTGCATAACCCTTTTAATCGAGCAGATCTTTACCAGTGCTGGTAAGAATTTTTTTTTTCCGTGTAAATTAAAAAATATTTTGATTTATATGATACGAAATCAAAAAATTATACTTTGCTCTCCGATCACTCACCACGGTTTCGAATAATCAACTGCCGGCTTTAATTCCATTTTTTGTGAATCGTCCACCGTTAGTTCTGATACCACTTGTTGAGATTTGAACACCAATTCCCGAACGTAAACGGAAGCAAAAATCACGCACAAAAAGCAAAAAATAATAAACACCGAGGTTTTACGTGGTTTGGCTCACACCGATCTACATCCACGAGCGAGAAAGGAAATATTTCGCTAATGTCGAATGTGAAAGAATACAGAACCTGTCTCCCTTATCTTTACCAGTTAACTTTTTAATTTTTTATCTCACGACTTTCAACTCTAAGACTTTACTAGTGTCCTATTTATAGGCACACACGTAAAAAAAACCTTAAAGAATTCTAGTAAGCCCATATTACTATAAATTCTATATATAAAGAATTTTAGTGTATTCCTAATTCTACCCTAAGTCAATTACATAGAGACCAAAATAATATAATAAATATGCGACTGATAAAATATAAGACACAGCTCAATAATTTATTATGGTTAATTGAGAAGTTATTTCTCTCTTTAACAATCCAAGAGCTGGACAGTAACATCAATAAATAATTTATGTTTTTCCTGCTTAGTAGCTGAGATGTTTAACTCAATCTGTGATTTAATTTATTGTAGATAGATTATTAAGGTTTCATTAGCGTAAACGTTAGTTTATTTTTACTTTTATTTTATAAAATAACTAAAATTTAAAATTTAAAATTTTGAATGACCTAATTGATAAATCTTTTTGGAGTCCCAATTATACTGCATGACAGGATAAATAAAGGTAATGGAAAAAGATTGATAAATGTAACATTATTAGTTCAAAAAAGTTGTTTGCCAAAATATTCTCCACTTATGCCAAAGAAAAATAAATGTGAATAGACAAAAATGTCCCTCCAAACGCAATGGCTTGCTTGATATGGAGAATATTTTTTCTTTTTTCATAATCAATTGCTCAAACCAAAACCAATATATAGATATATCGATTCATGGGATGACCAATTTTTTTTGTTTATAGAAAAAAAAAAAGGGTCTACCTTATTCAACCAGATATAATGAACTGAGATATGTTTGCTGGATGAATTAGAACTTTAAAAGAAGGAATGTGTCCGTAATCGGATTGGATTGATATCTAATTTAGTTAATTTTGAGTTCAAAATTGACGCACTTAAATGTTTTAACTCGTTTACTTTATTAATTTCAGTGTGTAAATTATCGATGGAAAAAAAATTAAATTGATCGAATATAGTTATATATTTGAACAAATTAAATTTGTGTTAAAAAAAATTAACCATGTGTGAGCATAAGTATTAATTTTTTTAATAAAATGTAATTTGTTCAAATACTTCATTGATGAGACTAATCCACACAGTGTTTTGCTTTGATTTTAATTGCGTCCCCTCTTAGAGCACATCTCTATCTTCATCTTTGTCTTCACTGATTCAATTGATGTTGTTCGTCCACGTGAATGGCTCAGATCCTTATTTTAATTTTTAGTTCCACCTTCTTGACATAGTTTCATTATCGAACATACCAACTTCTTGAGAGGTGGATTGAGCACGCCATAAAAATATTTTTTAGTAATAGATGAACCACTTACTTTCCGTATTTGAAACGGCTAAAAGGTGCCTCACCTTGATGGGCGAGAAGAACCATATGAAAAAAGAAAAATATTGTCAATGCCGAAGACTAAAGTGGCCAAGTACGCTGGAGTTGAGTATCAACTGACAGTTGAATGGTAGAATTAGTCTCTTAAAAATTAATTAAGGTGCACATAAATTGATTCATACACCTTAAAATATATATATTGACCGTTGTCAAAAGTTGGGGAGGGATGATTTGGAATCTGGTGAATGATACATAAATGAGAATCACATTCCAAATTAATGAGAATCATATCCTCAGGAAATTAATAATAATTCCAAAAGCAGAACTGCCATTGAAGTCAAAGAGGAATCGAGGAAATTAGAAAGGAGAACAGACGATTTGGTTCATTCCCCATTACACTAGAGTTAGACATGTGAGTCAATCACAGTCGAAAGTCTTTATAAAAGCATGCAGTCCAATAGTGGCTGCTGTGAATATTTAAAGCAGGTGGTGCAACAAAGGTAAGGCTAGCATTGTCGCAACGGTAGAGTTGCCGTTGTGTGATTTAAAAGTTGCAGATTTAAAATGTGAAAATAATATATTGTGAATACAAAGTAAAACTGTATACTATAGACCCACCGTCATCCGCTCCCTCCCCAGACCCCGCGTATGTAGAAATTTGGTGCACCAGACGGCCTTTTTGGGTGCAACGAAGGAAAATTAATTAGTAGTTACTTGTATAAATTTGTGTTATTTACGGGGTTTTAAAAAATAGTAGAATATAATTTTTTAGTTTTTTTTGTTTATTTAAAATTTCTCATAATTAAATTTGTGTGGAAAACTACTTGAAGAATAAATGTCAAAGAACTGTTTGAGCAAAAATATATGTAAAATACAAATACTCGAATTCTTTTTTTCTTTTTTTTTTTTAAGTTTTTATTTCTATACATATATACCACTATAGTAGCTAACTTCAAAATATTAACTATATTATCTTCAATCATATTAATCACAAAGAAAGAATATTTATCATCGCGTGAAAGTAATATTGCTTTAGAATTCATAATTCTTTTCAAAAATATAAATAATTCCAAAACTAGGAAAAGTGAAAATTAATAGGATGTTTTAAATGATTTTATTTTTTAAAAAATTAGTTAATTGGATAGGTTAGCCAATTAAATTTTTTAAAATGTTTTTAGGTTTACTATTTATTTTTTTGGGTAATTCTTTTAGGTTTACTATTAATCAAGAACAAATAATTGGATAAGTTAGCTAATAAGGTGTTCTTAATTTTTTAAAAAAAAATTAAAATATGGAATAAAACAATTAAGATTTTTTATTTGAAGTACATGATTTTTTTATTATAAAGAGATCTATTAGAAAAAGTTTAATCGAATCCGTTACAGCAAAAAATTTGTGCTGATAAGAAAAAATTAAATTGCCAATTCTTTGCACACTCCCAATATTTGCTCTTTTTTAATCAGATTTATTATAATTTTCATTTATCATTTCCCTTTCTTCCAATTTTAGTTTCTTTTGTTTTTATTTTAAAACTTTTGATATACTTAAGTTAATTTATGTTATAATTCAATAAATAAAATAATTCATATAATCTTAAGCCAAAAATCAATCACTTTTTCATTGAACAAACATGAAATATTTCGGAAGAGATATTTTGAAGATAATTTAAATATTATTATTTTTGAATAATTAGTGATATCTAAAAAGAGAAAATAACAAGCAGCTATGAATTTCGTGCGACACATATTGTTTATTATATAAATATTTTTTAAAAATAAAAAAATTATGCCATAATTGGAAGAAGTCTGTAGAATTTAAAATTATCATATATTAATTTCTTAACATGGATTTTACATTATTAAAATTAAAACTTTGATTTATTTTTAAAATGAATTTCTCTTATCCGATGCGCCTCATGATCCTAAGACATTTTTGTTTGCGTCAAAATTGCACCGCTCAAACCTTAACAATCAAAAGCACACTGGACGGTTTCCATCTGAATGAACGCAGGGGCGCCCAGACGGTTTCTAACAAAAAGTTTTCGTCCAGACGAATTTTATCAGAAATATTTTTGTTCGAACGAATGCTGAGGCGTCCAAACGAATTCTACTAGAATATTTTTTGTCCAAACGGATGCTGGGGCATTTGGAAGGAACAAGATTTTTGGACATCGTGATTTTGAAACCCTAGAGCCATTATGCACCCAATGCTGATTTTTCATCCGTAACATCGAAAAACACTCGGACCACGACGCTGGGCCCTCAAAAACACGATTCAACCTTCAACCTATTGCAAATAACAACAAAGGTTCCTATGCTTTTATATCAGGAGTTCACATCCAAATCTACATGAGAAAGAAAATATTGCATTGATCCTATGTCTTCAATGGAATTTACAACTATGCATGCAACATACATACAATTTGCGAGACCATAAGGTCGGGATAGAACATTGCTAAACAAATGTTTGTACAGTTCTAATCTATCTGTACCCTATATGAAAGGATCAAACATATATGGACAATATGGCATCGATTCAATCTAAATGCAGCATCAAAGACAGTTCTGGTATCACTTGAAGGAATTAAAATTTCAGAAAACAATAATAGTGCATACGAATCGAATCAATAACAGCAAATAAAAACTTATCTGTGCTATTCCGTTTAGGCAGGCGTCCGAACAGCTTCCAGACGGGAAAACTTCGAACAGGCTTCGAAGTGAAAAATTGAAACTCAGTATATACAAAAAAAAGGAAAATAAATTATACCTTTGAAATCTCTCTGATTTGATATCGTTTCAACACTTGAATGTATGAACCTTTAAGATCAGCACGTAAATCGGCAATCTCATCTCCAACTTAGATCTTTTGTCGTATTTCCGAACACTAGGGGTGTGACAATAACCCGCCAAACCGTTCCAACTCACCAATCTAACCCAACTCGTACGAGTTGTGTAAATGAATGGGTTGAATTGGGTGGATTGAGAAAAAAAAAAAAAAAAAGATTGGTTTGTTACGGATTATATTTCTTCAACCCATCATCAATCCAATTCGCCTAATAAGTGTTCTAATTTGTTCA
>JAOTRH010131970.1:0-14224 GCA_034768845.1 Heliamphora exappendiculata | reverse complement strand
AGTACTTTGAGTCGTCAATGGTTGAGATTTTCTCCATGAGATCAACAATACCGATGAGTTGGGTACTGGCGTTATTTATCCGGTGATTGATAATCAGCTGATGGAAACCACGTCCAATTTAGGTTGAGGAGTTCCCCCTCGTGTGCTTTGCTTATAAGTTTGATTATGCTAAATCTGTACAGTGGATCTTCAAATTTGGCATATCAAAAAGTTAAGCGATGCGGTTGCGAGGAAAAGAGGATAATTAAATCAGATTGTCAGTAACCTAATTTATTTATCAGGAATTCATATCTTAAACGTGAGGAGCATTTAGTGCATTTGATAATTGAAAACTCAAGGCATAATTTGAGTTAGGGCCGGGAGTTCAGTCAGGACCTTTAGTGGAATAGGTTTTGATTCGTGCGAAAAAGGATCTAACTCGGGGACAGAGTTAGGGATATTCGGTTTTCTCGTACGGTTAGCCCGAGTCTTATATTTCCTCGTGATCCCTCACGTAGCCCACTAAACGCAGGGTTATTTTTCTTATTAGTTTCAATTATTATTTAATTTAATTTGAATGCCAGTTTTGCCACCGGGGACATTCAGAAATTAAATTAAATTGTTGGAGGACGGTTTTAGAATTTGGCACACCTAGGGATTACTCCCTAGGTGGCCGGCCCTAATAGGGAGAAGATGGATTTGTTTTATGTTAAGTTTATATTCCTTCTTATCTTTTTAGGAAAGTGTGGATATATATACTTAATATAATATTTTCTTTTATATTATAAAAGGAGGCTTCAAAACAAAAATTTTAATTTCCCCTAACCTAGCCGCCACCTCTCTCTCCCTTTTGGCAATTCATATTTTGCCTTTTGGAGATAAGTGTGAAAAGAAACCAAGGTAAGAATACACGAAGATCCGAATCGGTACCCACTCGCCGGAATCGTCGCGTGCGTCGGGATATACGTGAGAAGATCGTTGGGTCGTCTCGGATCTTTGTTCGGCATCAAAAAAATTTGTTCAAGTTTCTTGAAGGTATATTTAATCATAAAATATCATATTATTTTATTATTTTTTATGAAAATCGCACAACGTTGTTTTTTACGGTCACGACGTCGTTTTTTGAACTTTTTTCGTTGTGCAGCTCTAACAACCTTTAGCATCGGACCAATCCAATCTGAAGGTCAATCGACCAATAGACCTCCCTTGTTCAATGGAACAAACTATAACTATTGGAAGGCTAAAATGAGAATTTATATTCAAGTAATAGAATACGACCTTTGGCGGGTTATTATAAATGGGCCTAAAAGACCCACCAAAACTACTGAAGGGGCTGCTGTCCCTAAACCAGAGGCCGAATGGACTAAAATGGATATAAGAGAGATACAAAAAAAATGCTAAAGTCATGAATCTCTTGTACTGCTCACTTGACCCAAACGAGTTCAATAGGATCTCAACTTGTGACATAGCTAAAGAAATATGGGATAGACTCAAAATTATCCATGAGAGTATCAATCAAGTGAAATAGTCAAAAAGCAGTCTACTTGTACATAACTATGAATTATTTAAAATGAAACATGATGAAATAATTTTTGATATGTTTACTCGCTTCACTGACATTATTAATGAACTAAAATCTCTTCGTAAGATTTATACTAATGCATAAATGGTAAGAAAAATTCTGACGTGTATGCCAAAGAGTTGAGAAGCAAAGGTCACAGCTATTCAAGAAGCTAAAGATCTCAACACCCTCAGTCTAGAAGAGCTTCTTGGTTCTCTTATGACCCATGAGATGAACATCAAGATGGATGAAGAGGACGACAATAAAAAGAATAAATGCGTTGCCTTCAAGTCCTCAACACATGATGAAGAATCTGAAGAAGAATCCTACAGTGATGAAGATAAAGATATGGCTCTCATCACAAATAAATTCAAGCGGTTTCTTAGAAATAAGAAACAAGGAGGAAGAAAATTTATTCAAGAAAAGAAGGATACAAAGGAGAGCCTAACAAGTTCAAAGGCGATTCTAATAGATTCAAAGCAGATCACAAGAAGGATGAAATAATCTGCTACGAATGTAAGAAGCCTGGACACGTCAAAACTGAATGCCCTCAGCTCAAAAAGCAATTCACAAAGGGGTTAAAAAAGGCCATGATAGCTGCTTGGGGTGAAAGTGATGACAGCAGCTCTGAGGATGAAAAGGAAAAAATTAAAGTAGCAAACCTATGTCTCATGGCCAAAGAAGATGATGAGGTAAAATGTCTTCCCCTTCTATTGAAAATATTTTTCTTGTTAATGGTTTGAAACATAACCTTCTTAGCATAAGCCAACTTTGTGACAAAGGTTACAAAGTTGTGTTTGATCATGGTAAGTGTGTTATTGAAGATTCAACCAATAACAAAGTTATTCCTGAAGGTCAAAGACATGAAAATATTTATACATTTACTCTCAATGATTTTTTTAAGAATGACACCAAGTGCTTAGCTGCTTTGAGTGATAATAATTGGTTATGGCATAGAAGATTTAGACATGCACACATGAACTTAATTTTCAAACTTTTGAGAAAGGAATTAGTGATTGGGTTATCCCAAATCAAATTTAAAAAAGACAAAGTGTGTGATGCATGTCAACAAGGTAAACAAATTAGAAGTTCTGTTCATTCTAAAAATGAGATTGCAACTTTTAAGCCATTACAACTATTGCATATGGACTTATTTGGCCCAACAAGGACTTTAAACCTTAGAGGTAAGAGATATATGTTTGTTATTGTTGATGACTTCACTAGATACACTTGGGTGCTATTCTTAGCTCATAAGAATGAAACCTTTACCTCTTTTACAAAACTGTCTCGGAGAGTTCAAAATGAAAAAGGTTTTCAAATCACAAGTATCCAAAATGATCATGGTAGAGAATTTAAAAATAATAATTTTGAAAAGTTTTGCAATGAAAATGGTATTAGCCATAATTTCTCTACTCCTAGAACCCCTTAACAAAATAGAATTGTTGAGAGAAAGAATAGGACATTGGAAGAAATGGCTAGGACCATGCTCTGTGAAAATAATTTACCACGATACTTTTGGGCCGAGACTGTCAATACCGCTTGTTTTATCATAAATAGAGTTATGATAAGAGCTTCTCTCAAAAAAATTCCAAATGAGCTATGGAATGGAAGAAAATCTAACATCAGTTATTTTTGCGCTTTTGGGTGCAAATATTTTGTTTTAAATAATAATAAAAGAACTTTTGGGCAAGTTCAACGCAAAATCTAACGAAGGTATTTTTTTAGGATATTTTATATCTAGTAAAGTGTATAGAGTATTCAACAAAAGGACCATAGTTGTTGAAGAATCTATACATGTTATTTTCGATGAAGCTAACATTGGTTCTTCAAAGGCTTTTTGTGAAGATAACTTGTTGGATATAGAAAAAGGTGTTGAAGACATCTTTATCAAAGAAAAGGAAGAGCTAAATCAAGAGAAAGTTTTAAATTTCTAACAAATTGCAGTCCAACAGAATCCTGAAACTGCACATTCAAAAAATTCTAATTTACCAAAAGAGTGGAAATATGCTCATGGTCACCCGAAAGATCTTATCATTGGTGATCCATCGTAAGGTATCAAAACTCATTCCTCTCTACATAATGTTTGTGGTAATTTAGCATTCCTTTTCCAGACTGAATCAAAATATTTTGAGGAAGCCAAAAATGATGAATTTTGGATCTTGTCTATGTAAGAAGAGCTAAATCAATTTGAAAGAAACAAAATTTGGACTCTAGTCCCAAGACCTAAGGAACATTCTATCATCGGTACAAAATTGGTTTTTAAAAATAAAATAGATAAAAATAGAGTAGTTCTTAAGAACAAAACTCGATTGGTTGCCCAATGTTACAATCAAGAAGAAGGCATCGATTTTGATGAGACTTTTGCTCATGTGGCTAGGCTTGAAGCCATTAGAATGTTACTTATTTTTGCATATTTTAAAATTTTTAAACTCTATCAAATGGATGTCAAAAGTGCATTTTTAAATAGTTTTATCGCGGAGGAAGTTTTCGTGAAACAACCTTCTGCCTTTGAAAATTCAGATTTTTCAAACTATGTTTACAAACTTACCAAAACTCTCTATGGTTTAAAACAAGAACCTAGAGCTTGGTATGAAAGACTAAGCAAATTCTTGATTAAAAACGAGTTTTCAAGAGAAAAAATTAATACTACTCTTTTTATCAAGTCTCAAGAAAATGATATGCTAGTTGTACAAATTTATATAGATGATATAATTTTTGGTGCAACTAGCGAATCTCTTTGCAAGGACTTTGCTAAGTGTATGCAGGGAGAATTCGAGATGAGCATGATGGGTGAGCTCAACTATTTTCTCGGACTCCAAATTAAACAACCTCAAGAAGGAATCTACATCAATCAAGCTAAATACACGAGGAACATATTGAAGAGGTTCGGCATGCTAAAGGAAAAACTTATGGGAACTCCAATGTGTCCTACAACAAAATTTGATAAGGATGAAAATGGCATATCAGTAGATGAAAAGCGTTATAGATGTATGATTGGATCTCTTTTATATTTAACTGTTAGTCGTCTGGATATTATGTTTAATGTATGCATGTATACTAGATTTTAATCAAATCGTAAAGAATCACATGTGACCGCAGTTAAACGCATCTTTAAATACCTCTTAGGTACACAAAACCTAAGATTATTTTATCTTAGTGGAATAGCCTTTGAATTATTTGGCTACTCAGATGCTGATTTTGCTGTATGCAAAATAACTAAGAAAAGTACAAGTGGTACTTTTCAATTCCTAGGACACTCAATAATCTCTTGATTTAGCAAGAAGCAAAACTTAGTGGCCTTGTCTATGGCCGATGCTGAGTACATTGCAGTTGAAAGTTGTGCGCAAGTTCTTTAGATGAAATAACAATTAGAGAACTATGATTTTTATTTAGATCATATCCCTATAAAATGTGATAACACTAGTGCAATTAATATATCAAAGAACCCTATACAACACTTAAGAACCAAGCACATAGAGATTAGACATCATTTTATTAGAGATCATGTGCAAAAAAGAAATATCGAACTTGAATTTATAGGCACAGATTACCAATTAGTAGATATTTTCACAAAATTCTTAAATGAAGAAAGAATATACTATATAAGAAGAGAATTTGGTATGTTATGTGCTCCATTTCATGATTTATATGCCATACTAACCATGTCTTTTTATTGCATTTCAAAGCATTTAATATTTTTTGTTGAATGTGAAAATATATCGACACCACTTGAAAAAGTGTCAACACAAATGTGTGTCGTGTTGACACAAAACTGTATAGAAGTGGCACTGCGTGAAAAGTGTCGACCCCTTTCTATTCAGTGTCGACACCATCGTAGTTCCCTGACTCTCGATAAATTTGTATCAACACAAATCTTAATTGTATCGACCCAAATAGTCGAATGTGTCGACACCAATTCCATGTTTTGA
This sequence comes from Heliamphora exappendiculata, assembly GCA_034768845.1. Lineage (NCBI taxonomy): Eukaryota > Viridiplantae > Streptophyta > Magnoliopsida > Ericales > Sarraceniaceae > Heliamphora > Heliamphora exappendiculata. The sequence goes on along the minus strand of JAOTRH010131970.1, from coordinate 8,755 downwards.
TACCCACACTCGATATGAATCATGTCGACACCAAAAATAATTTGTGTCGGCACAAATCGTTAAGTCTATATATAGATATGTCGGTCCCACGAACAGTCACACCGTTTCCTCTCTCTCTCTCTATAAACTGTTCATCTCCCGCTCTTTCCTCTCTCAAACCCTGTGTCGACTCCTCATCTTCTTCCTCAATCCAAACTCAAATCCTTCACAATGCCGCCAAAAATGATGGGCATAGGAGCAAAGAGAACCGGAGACGAATCATCTTCAAGCCCTAGAACATCAAAATGGAAGAAGACGACCAAAATGATGACGACAACAACAGCGACTACGATTCCAAAAAATGTAGCCTCTTCTGAGGTAATCTCTTTCAAAACCCCTAAAATTCGCCAACTCTATTTTTCTTCCTTTGCAAATCGAAAAGTTGTGCCCGGTCGGTCTATAGACTTTAATTTCGTTGACTCCATCGAAATGAGATTCAATGATCTCTTTTTCAGGCTTTGAGTGGGAAAGGCTTCTCCAAATCAAAGAACCGCATTATCCCACACTTGTCAAATCCTTTTGCGCACACTTTCACATCTCACTTATTTCGACCAGCACCATTACCACTTGGGTAAATGGTGTAGATATTGTTCTGACCCCGTCTTCCTTGAATGAGATTCTGGACCTTTTCCTAGGGATATTTGTGTTTACCATAGCCAGAAACCTATTGAGGTTAAAGGCTTCTCTTTTTCTGAATCTGCCAAAAATATTTTTGAAAATAACAACTCGACCCCATCAAGCCTTTAGAGGCTAACAATCTCAAGCCTGAGATGCGTATTTTACATCACATGGTCAACCACATTTTTCTATCCCAGATGAAAAAATTCGGTGATGTCACATATATGCACATTTTCATAATGTGGTGCATTATCGAACAATAAAACCTTGATTTAAGATTTTTGTTCATTTTACACATGTTGCATTCCCACAGTAAATTCAATTCCTCCCTACCACATACCATGTACTTGACCAAAGTTTTTTATCATTTTGGAGTGAACTTATCTGAGAAAAATGTGGTACCCTTTTCTAAACACGACCTGTATGGCAGTTTCACACTTAAACATATGCAAATTACACATGTTGATGGTGTGTGGACCACATCCCGTCGTAGTACCCCTTCCTCTGTAAGAACTCTCCCTCCTGCTCCTCGAGACATTTCATCCATTTCCTTTGACCTTGATTCTTTCCCTGTTCCACTAGTTGACACTACTGGTCCATCCTTTGTTCCTCCTCCTCCTACCTTCACTTCTGTTCCATCTGCTCCACCTATATCCTCCTCTACCCTTTTCTTTGTTGATTTATCTAAAGTTGTTTCATTAATCAATTCCTTGTCCTCCAAAGTGACCACCTTTCAAGCAAAAGTCGACCAATACTTTTTTGACTTGAATCACTATGTTTTTTCCCTTTTTGAGAAAGTCAAACATCTTAATAAGACTAACTAGAGTCTCCGGAGAGACGTGAAAAATGCCACAGATGCCGGGAGAGCCCTCTGCAAAACAATAGATGAAAATATTACATCCATTGTCAATTGCAATAAGGCAATCCTTCATCAAGTGCGCAAGGAGTATGATCAAGGCATTGTCACTGCGGTGCATGCCAACTCCCAGAAGGTGAAAGAACATCTCAAGTGGATTCAAAAAGCTTGGGTCAAACAGTTCAAGCCCAAAAAGACCAAAGAGAAAAAAGCCACAAGACTTAAAAGGAAAGCTGATCTTGCACTGGTTGCACGCTACGAATCTATGGCTGCTGTTGAGGCGAAGGATGAACGAGCACGAGCCTTAAAAGAACGAGTCTCTGCAAGAAAAAAGAAAGCCAATGCAGAAAAGGAATTTAAGCGCTTCATGGACGATCAATGGCCCCATTTTTTTTTTTGAAGATTACAAAAGGGGAGAAAGAAAGAGGAGAGAATGAATAAGTAAGTGAAGGGGAGCGTTAGAGAAGAAGTAGAAGTTCAAAATATTTTTTAAAGTTTTTTTTATGAAGGTGAAGATGTAAAATTTTAAATATACATTTTTTTTGTGGTTTGGTTGCATGGGTTGAATGTTTGAATGACTTGGATGTTTAACATACTTTTTAAATTTTATGTATGGATGTTTAAACATTTTTTTTGCTTAAATGAATGCCTATGCTCTTACTATGATTGATTATATCTTACCTATGAATGTAAATGCATGGTTTGGCAATGAACACCTATATATGTTTTTGATATGTGTTGAGTTTATTAAGATAAAACACCTTACATATATTTGACATATTGCACAAATTTTAATAAATTCAGAATGTTTCTTGATCATTTGTTGCAAATCATTTTTTAAATATGTGTTATCATAATTGATTGAATGCCTGGCTTTATAATTGTATATGTTGTTTAAGGCATATCGATAAGGGAAGAATCCTTATTGAAAGTTATTTTCAAATATTTTCTAGAAAATATTAATATGGTTGTAATTATAAAAAATGGGAGATTGTTAGCCCAATGGCTTTTTATTTTTGATTTTGATGATTTTCATAATTTATTTTTTAAGAATAAATGAATTTAAATGAATAATATTTTATATTTTTAAAATAAAAATGTTAACACATTTTGAACAATTAAGTTGACACATTTAGTAAAAAAAATGACTTAACTCTAAAAAAAGATTAAAATACTCACATATTCTTAAATGAGAATATTTTGTGTTGAAACCAATTGAAAAATAAGTCAAACACTTTTAAGGAAAAACATACTTGAATCTCATCAAGTGTGTCAACACCCATTAATCAAATGATTTGGCATCCTAACATTTGTATGAAGTTGATCTTCAGGTATCAAAACGTTAGTGTCGACACAAACAAATTTTGTATCAACACAAAAGAGCCGAAACTCTTAAGACTCAAAAAGAGTCGACACAAATCAGTTTTGTGTCGACACAAAAGTGATCATCACTTTTGGTATCCGGAAGTTTGGGTCGACACAAATGAAAATTGTGTCGACACAAAACAACCGAGGCCACCTGCAGATTTTGAAATGTCAACACAATTTTCATTTGTGTTGACCCAAACTTTCGGATACCAAAAGTGAGAATTACTTTTAGTGTCGACACAAAAGTCCCGAGACTGCTTGTAAAATTTAGTGTCGACACCAAAGAAGACATGAGTCGACATAAAGTGCCTCCTCTTGGATTCAAAAGTACATTTGAGTTGACACCAACTGAAGATGAGTCGACACAAAAGAATCAAGATTTCTTGCAGAAATTCGTGTCGACACCAAAGGTAAGTTGAGTCAACACAAAGTGGTTCCTCCGGATGCTGAAGTTTCAAACAAGTCGACACCAGATCCAATTGTGTCAGCACCATGATGTTGGTAAGGTAGAGTGCAAAATGGTGTTGACCCCTCAGAATATTTGTGTCGACCCAACCACTTAAGATATCATGCCCTAGACATTTTATGTCGACACTAAAGGCATTTGTGTCGACACCTGCGACAAAAATTCAAACTCGTGGCAGATCTCCACGACTGAATTTTTGGTATTTATTGCCCCCACCTACCTCCAACGGTCATGAATGCACAAGAGCATAATAAAGAGTAACTTCTCAGTATTTACTCCAACTGGAGACTTAAATTTACTATTCTATTGCTTGAATCAAACTTAAAAATCTCAAACTCTCATTTATTGCTGAATCTCCAGCTCTTGTTCATCATCTCTCTTTACCTTCTCATTATTGTAAATCTTTTCTGTAAAGAGAGTGAGAGATTCTTATTATTACTTTTCATTTATTGTAATCAATAGTGAGTCACCCTTTATCCTTTGAGTGAGTGAGCAAAACTTTTCAAAGAAGAGTTCAAGAGAGATTAGAAGAAAATATGAACTTGTTTTCATAGGATCTTCTTGAAACTGCTAGGCTTATGAATGTGTCCGTAAACATTCAGCTCATTCAAGCAAAATCTTAAAGATTCTAAAGGTTTGGAATACGCCCGTGAAGTATTCTATATAGTGGAAATACTCAAGGGAGAACTTGAGGAGTGGACGTAGGCTAAGATAAAACCGAACCATTATAAATCCTTGGCGTCTGGTTCTATCTCTCTATCCCTCATCTTTTAATATTTACATTTCTTCAATATTTTCTTAATTTGTTTTATTTGATTGCAATATTAAAAGGGTTTTGAAAAAAAAATTTAGATTGTTATTTATTTGTTAAAAAAGACTCAATTCACCTCCCCTTTGGATTACCTTATTCTAACAAATAGGGTCGAAATGTTATCGAGGTTTACAATACCATCAAAGAGCATATTGATTTCTTGTATCTAGATTGAGGTCTTAGTGAGCCTAAGGGTTATGGTGTTTTCAAACTTTTATTGGCAAAACTAGAGGGTCTGACATCAAAGGTATTTATACAGGTAGAGGATAGGTAGATAGATCATCTACGACAGCTTCATTCAGGTTTTGAGGGTTTTTACGTACTAGGATAAGCATATTTCCTTGTCCTTGGTTGAGTTGTGGCTCGTGCTCTGGCATTTTGTTGTCTTTTTGACTTTTTCTTGATTTCTCAGACACTATCGTCGAAGATGATCGTTTGCCCTGCAATTCTAACATCCTTATATCAACTTCATGCATTCCCCAGCATATACTTTCCGTAAGAGTCACACAGATACTTAAATTATTCTCGGGTAATTTTTTCTTGTAAAACACCTAAGTTGGGTTTCTTTTTAGCTTTCCTTCCCATATCAGAACGTAGGCTTTCTAGGTTTTTTGGATACGAATTATCCTTCCTTTCTTCGGGTTGTGAAAGTGTGTCAATGTGGAGGTAAGCTTGCATTGCTTATTGTTGGTGCTGTATTACTTTGAGTAGCCCATCTACCTTTCGCTCAAGTTGTTCTAATTGGTTTCCTAAATTAGTTGTGGTTTGGTCTCACATGTTGCTGTTAGTGGAATCCATGGCTGTAGTTTATAAAACTTGTGGTCAAAATGACAATTTTTGTCAAATGAATTTGTACTTTGCACAAGAGATTTAACATTTTCTATTATGATAGAATTAGTGTCTTAGGAGGATAAACTCAACTCGATTAATTTTTTCAAACTTCTCATTAGAAGAGACGGTGATCAGGTGTTCTTCTTATTATAATTCAAGGATAATTGCTGAGTTGATATAACAAAATTGTTGAGATTAGTTCGATAACAACTAATTAATCTAGAATGCAGTTTCATCTTCATATTCAAATCTCCTATAGGATTCTTATGGTATCTACAAAATTGAAACAAGTTCTTGGGATTCAGCAAAAGGTGGTTTATTATAGATGGGATAAGGGACAACAGAATCCCTACTACATGAGTTCATCTCTAAATTGTTTAGCGTATTCTAAGTGTTCACATAAATTATCGTATTATCTCACATTGCAAGTGTCACAACTTCATACGAAAGAAATAGTTTGAAAGGTAGATAGATACTTATCTATAATATCATATTATTAAGAACACATAAAAAATGCAAAAATTGGCAACCAAGCTCATAAATTCCTATTTAGTGAAGAAAACCTCGTACATGTTTGAATATAAAGGGTTTACCCTACACAGTTTTCACAGCGGTACTACAGGTGCCATGATAAGATAGTACCCTCCAAGTGTATCTATGTTATATATGAGGCTATATCCTGAGAGACATTTTGATTACTACTAATATACCCAACTAAAGATATATCGAGGACTTTATAAGCACATAAAAGTAGTGTGAAGTGTCCTAAGCTCTAGGTTTTAAAATTTTGCTCTGGAATTTTTTGAAAATAATTGTTCTGATACCACTTTTGTCATGACCCATTTTCATTATATGGCATCTGTGACCGACTACTGAGTCAAAACCCACCAAAAACCTCTATCTTCTTTATCTTACATTTTTTATTTTGAATTTTTTCGACTGATTTTTTTTTTCTTTTTAAACAATCTTATTCAAGTCAACCCAATTTTGAAACAAAAGTAAATTATTCATTAAAAAGAAATTATTTTCATTAAATATTATCAGTAAATCATTTTAAAACCCCAGAGCTTCTAACTGTGAAATTAACATTCAACCTCATTAAAACTTACTTTCTAGTACTTAATATAGAAATCGAAATGCAGTAATTACAGAACTTGAAATAAAACTATGAATAAATTAAAATTATCTTTTTCTCGCTACCGGTTTCTCCATGCATTCAAATGTCACTTGAAATTTTTTAACATCCATTAGCAACACTAGTGTGAATTCACTTATGTATGAATTATTAATCATTACACAGTGTTAGAATGATATATTTTGAACGGTTAGCGGGAATTCGGTAAGTAGCAGTCTCACAATTAATACGGTAGACATAATAATTTCTTATAGCCACCTGACCATGGTTTCACCCTTATTGTCTCGCCTCGCTAGTACGCTTAGCGTCCCCTAGCGGCTAAGACGCCGTTTAACCGATCATTTTTTCATTAAATAGTTTTCATTCAATCATAATATTTCATTGACTATTCTTTGACAATATAACATATTAAATATTCACGTGAAATAAAAACCAATTCAAATATCAAAAACTCACCAAAATAGTAGAATTATTCAATTATCGCGTTTGTGAGACTCCTGATCTACATGATACATATAAAGAGAACTTTTGGTTACTATCTTGTATTTTTTATTATTATTTTTATTTTGGTGTAATTTTATTAATATTTTTCTTAAGAACATAGATTAAATCTTTATTATAAATCTTATAATTTAATATATCATTTTTAATTTTAAACATTTAATTAAACTCTAAAAATATAGAGACCTTTATAAAATAAATTTCAATTTAAGTTTTTATTGTAAACCTTATAATCTAGACAATTTAAAAATTATAAAGGTCAAAATCTTAGATTATTTTAGTTATTTTATTTTATTTAACTTTCAAGATAAATTAATTATATACATATTTTTTTTATTAAAACCTTTTTATCCTTAAAATATTTATTTTGTATCAAATAAGTGGATTAATCTATATTAATTATTTAGTTAATTTTATAAAATACTAATTTTCATTAACTAGCAAAATAACATAATTTGATTATTCATTTTAATTTCTTTAGTTAAAGTATTTAACTTTTTAATTTAAAAGCCTCAGTTTTATAAAATTTATAAAACTTGTAATATTTTAATATAACTAATTCATATTATTTAATAAAAATTTTGCCAAGGTTTTATGCATAAAAGTACAATTTTCCATGAAATTAATGAAATCCTATTTTATTATTTTTTTTCTTACAATATTCTTGCTTCATTTTAAAATTCATTCTTCTCATAATTTGTAAAAGTGTAAAGATTTTGTGAAAACCTTTATAATTTTACTATGAGTTTTTATAAAATATTTGTTTAAAAAGAAAATAATGAAAAATCTTATTTTAAATAATTAAAGAGCCTAAAAACAAAAACAAGCAACCAAACGGGGCATTCCAAACATACCCAGGTTGCGCATCAGTGCATGGAAGAATCGCGCATGCACAGGCTCGGTTTGGCTGCTTGGGTTTGGGTTCCTCCGTCAAACTTCGGCAGCTCCGTTTGGGCAATTCGGATGTCGATTTTAACGGCCGTTCAAGGCTACACATAGGCAGCCGTGAAGTGTATTTAACCAAACTTATAATGGTCAAAACGGAGCCCCAATGTGACGAATGTGGTCAGGACTGACCCTGAGTACTTTGGGACCCAAAGCTGATGATTAAAATGAGGCCTTTATATTTTTTTATACACAATAATATTAAGAAAAAAATATTACAAAAATTTTAATAAATTAAATTTTTGTCTTGTTGTTTCACAATTCAATGTTATTCAATTTACAACCAGAACAACGATAAAAGGAATGAAAAATAATAATACCAGAACAAAAAACAATTCAATCAACAACAGCAACAAAAATATCACTTGAACAATGTTATTTGCACATGCTTTGTTGCAAAATTGCTAATTAAACTTTTGTAATCAAGCTTATCTAGCATTTCTTTATCAATGGACATCATCGCTAATCCATTCAACATTTCTTGTAATATTATTGATCAAAGATAAGATTTGATCATCTTTAATATTGAAAAGCTCCTTTTTTCCTGAGGCTACTGTAACAGGTATAGTTAACAATATCAGTATGTAATTCATGTATTCGGGTAATAATCATCCATTAGCATTAAATAACTCAGTACTTCAATTGAATTTTTTATTTGTTTTGGTAAAACTTCTTTCAGGATTTTTAATTCTGAAAATAAATTTCTCCTATCAATATTAGAAATCCAATCATGTTTTAAAAAATCTTCAAGTTTGGCACAATAGGTCTTCAAACCTTCATTGTTGAAAGAGTTCAACTATTTCAAATCAAACAAAAACCCAAAAACTCCCTCATATATTTAAAATTGATCGAACCTGCTTTTGAGTGATAAAAAAGCCTGATCTACTATATATATAAAGTAATTGACTCTAAATGATTCTTCAACTGACTGAGTTATTTCTTCGTCAACATTTCATCAAAATGTTTCTTTTTGCGAATGGTACGCTTTTAACAAAAAATATGCTCAAATTCCATTGTAGCTGTAACTTATTTTGCTTCAATCATAGCCTTCACAAATTCAGTTTTTCTGTACCTTTCAAAGAAGATTATAAGCCCCTTTAAGTGATCTATTGTTAGGGTTAGTATACTGAAAATTATATTTTTAGTATTTAATTTAATTTTAATAAAATTAATTTTTTATTTTAT
>JAOTRH010131959.1:0-14227 GCA_034768845.1 Heliamphora exappendiculata | reverse complement strand
ATATTACTACTACTACTACTACTACTTGTAGCACCCTATTTTTTGGGCTCGTCAAGACATACATAATTATAATTAAGGAAAATATTCTAGCCATTCATTCATAGTTACATATAATAAGTACTACATCATTAAGAGTCCAGAACTGCTCAAAATACAAAGCAAATACAGTTTCACAAAAAAATCAATAAAAATTACAATAAGCCCGTGAAAACTGAACAAAAAGGAAAAAAAGGGGTGAACTTCAAGTTCTTCAATTCGCATTGTCGGGGTCAGCTGGTTCCTTTCACTCACCTGGTTCTTCAAAACCTCATTCTTTCTCGGGTGCGATTGCCTCAAAGAGTTCTTCTTCCTTACCTGTGGCATGAATGCCATGAGCCAAAGCCTAGAAGCGAACTCCCTAAACCTTCTAACCAAACTCACAACAAAATATTCTACAACGCATATTGTATAACACCTAGTAAAATTTATAGTCAAGGTGACAGACAAATTTTATAATTACGACAAGGCAAACATATATAAGAATATGTATACAGGTGCGTGATGCAAATGAATGCGATGCAACCAATTTAAGATTTTTAATCCAATTTAAACTCAAGTTATTCTAGGTTCTCCCAAACCGAGGTGAACCATCATAAACCCCATGATCCCAACCATGTTGACTAAGTATACTGACCGACAAAGAGCGTTCCTTAAGCCGTGGGATGAGTACGTAGCAGACTAAGTGTCTAGCCGGGTCATCACTTACGGCAAGGGCATGGATATGTCAACACTTCAGGCTCTCAACTCTTAGGTTAAGGTCAAATGCGGGATTGCAAAATTTAACTCCTATTATTACGCTATCCGAACCGCCTTCTCCAAAATATAAACATCACAACAATGTGCATTTAGCACTTGGGGCAAAAACCTCCGAAAATAAATCAGGGCATATAGCTAATATCACAAGATTCTCAAATATCCAAATTTTTAAGAATTCCAATTCCATTAATCCAAGTATCAGGCCTAAGATTCAATTTCATCCTTCCAAAAAATATAAATAAATAAATTCGGTGAACCACGTAAACCTAACCCAATAATAACGAAATATGACATATGCAATGTGGAGACTCGGTATGTTGTTATTTTATATAATTAAACTTATTAAAATGATTTATAATAGTTGATACGATTTTTGGCATGTGTTGAGACTCCAGAGTAATTATTGTGATAAATCAGGCGAAATTAGGAAGTTGAGATTTATTTAATTTGGGTTACTTTCTATTAAGATGGAAGATTAAAAGTAATGAGTTTATTATTTATTATTATATTATGTTGAGGGTGGAAATATCTAGAGGTTAAAAAAAATGTTAACATCTCAATCGAAGCTAAGATGCTTCGGGAGAAACCGAAAGAGAGAGAGAGAGAGGGGGATCGAGAGATCGAGAGAGAGAGAGAGAGAGAGAGAGAGAGAGCGAGAGAGAGGGACCAACATAAATAAGAGAGACCGAAGGTCCCCCTTTTCCAAGACCTCTGTCTCCCTCTTCTTCTTCGGTTCTTCTCTTCTCCCTTCTCTTCCCTGTGTATTTTTTTTAGATTTCATGGGTGAGATCTAAGGTTTGATCTCCACTCTTAGTCAAACAAATTGGAAGAAACAAACAAATAAGCCCCAAATCCCAAAAATTTTCCCGCTGAGCCGAGACTCCCACCCTGCCGACTTCGTTGTCTTCTTCCTCTCTTCCGTTTTTGGTTTTCTCCATTATAGAGCTCCCATGGCCCAAACTCCACTCAGTTTCAGAAAATCATGGACTCACGTTAGAATCAAGGTAGTAAATTAACGCTAAAACTCCTCACTGCGCTCTTCCCCATCCCTTGTTTTGGCGCCAACATCTTTTTGAACTTTCTGTTTGATTTTTATTCTTCTTCGATTCCCGGGCACCTATGTGGAAGCTACGGGGTAGTGGGATCAATTCGAAGTTTAGGAAGCTGAAATTATGGGAGAAACTCAGTCCTTTCCTCTGACCGCAGGGTATCGCTTCATCTCATATCTTTTTCTTTTTTTTTTGATTGTTTCCATGAAGATTGAGTTAATCATTGTTTCCCTTTAAAATTGGAGGTCACCATAATCAAAATTAGTGCCGAATTGGAGAGCAGGGCTGAAATCTAGGGTTCGAAGCTATCTAGAAAAAACTAAAATTTGGGGCTTTTGGTGTTTTCAACTTCCAACAGGTAGGATCTAAACTAACTTGAGTGTTTTTCATTGATTTGTGTTGATTTTTATGAAAGTGAATAAATTTGTAATAAACACCCAAGTATTAGTTTTGAGAACTGAATATTTTCATGAACTCCTTGTGGAATATTCAACTTGAAGCTATTAAATAAATAGTATAAAAGACGTGTGAATTAAATCCCAATACTCAAAGTGATTGATTAGCTTATGGTAATTGGATAATGAGATTGAGTTAGAACCCTTAGAAAGTAGCTAAAATTAAATAACTAATTAAACTGTGAATTGGTGAAATAAATTGGTAGTTTAAGTGAAAACATAACAGCTTCGAAACTTCTTGGTTTACCTAACTTGTTGGTCTAATTTTCATTGGGAATTGGTATAACTGTGATGTAGTTGGAAATGAATGGTTGTAATAGTTTTGATCGTGATTGAGAGTTGGAATCCAAGCGATGCCTGAGTATATATCTTGTGATTTGAGTTTGAGTTTGACAGGTAAATTTAGGATAGTCCGAAAAATAGAGAAAATTCTGTCGAGATTTTTAAGAATTAGACTTAGTTTATTTTTGGAATTTAGGATGAGTGAAAACCTATAAGAAATTAAGTTCAAGAGAATATTATTAAAGAAATTTTTGATTTTAAAAATAGGAGTTATCAAGTGGGTATCATGCGCCTCAGAGGTGAGGGCGTGACATGCAACTGCTATTTACAATTCACAGGTATAAATTGATCATGAGTTAGGCTAAAATGAATGTATATATATATATACTTTGCATAGAATTATAAAATTATGAGCATGGAGTACTAGTATATGAAGCACGAGTTATAACATATAAAACATGGATTCAATTTAGTGGCATGAATTCTTATCATAAATTAATCACTCTTATACACTAATCATCCAATATAACTCAATTAAAACATCTACATTAAGTCCCACATCATAACATGTCATTATATACTTAACAAAAATTAAGGTAATTGTTCAAGTGTCAATTTAAAATGTATAACCGTGTTTTGGGATACCTAGACAGTTCTAATTTTTGGACATCATTTAGTTAAAAATATTTTTTATAACTTTCATGTTTAACACTAAGGTCAGATCCTATGGTAAATGGGCCATTTATTTCAATTGAAAACAAATAATTTAGCACTTTACAGAAAACAAAGTACAAAATTTGGGCCTCAGTTGGTCTTGGCTTTGGGGCATGAAATCAAGGACTATGGGTCTTATTGTTGGATATGTTCCAGTTTAAAGTGTCCCATACAACTTTCTTGTTTTGTGCTAAGTCTAGTTGCTTGGAACAAGTTAAAGATTTTGACTATTTTATAAAATTGGTTCAGTTAGCTATAAAAGGTTCAGCAGAACCTAGTTTCAACAGAGAATGCATAAATCTTTTGGAGGACCATCCGAGGGTATTTAGGGCTGATTTGTAGTCAGTAAATAGTTTGATATGTTATCTACACTTTTCATGAAAGTTACTTTTGGATTTGGTCATTAAAAACATAGGTTTCTGGTCTTGCAAAAAACATGTGACAAATAGCTCTGTCAGTAAGAGATTTACAACAGTGGTTTTGAAGAGGGTTTTGACCTATCCAAACTCCATATTTTAGGCTCGTTGTTGGTGGACAGCAAGATAAACATGATATCTACAAGTTTTATGGTTTAACCTAAGCTCGGTTCTCATTCTAACCTAGGATTTTTATGTCAGCAAATCAAGATGGTCAGAATCTGACACTATTTAGTACAAATAGTATATTTTGAGTTTTACCCCCTGAAATCACTTCAAATCAATTTTATATGAAAGATAACTTCAAACTCCAGGTCTAGACATAAATATCACATTTAGATCATATTTCTACAATTAGTTATGATAAATCAAAGTTCAGGGCTGAAAGTCAAAATAACCAGAACATATACAAGTTTCTTATTCTTAGTTTCTTTTCTTTTCTTTTCATGCATGTACTTTATACATATATATCAAAGTTTCAGAACATATACAAGTTGCAATCATATCCAACAATCATCTAAACATGAATAGTCCCTATTTTGGCCCTACAATGCATTTTTGATAAATTTTTAGATTCTTCTTCTTAGAGGTGTTTATAGAAATGGGTTATGGAATATTTTGTAAGAAAATAATAGAGTTTATAGGAGTTTATTTACTTGTTTTGTTGCTCTAAAGGTTGGAGGATATATGGACTTAGCATTAGAGTATTCCTCCTTACTTATTCCTTCCTTCATCTTTCTCTCCTTCTATTCTCCCTTGGAACACTTAGAATATTTTATGAACTCTCTCTCTCTCACTATGTTGCACAAAAATATAAAGAGGAGAGTGTGGGTTTAGGTCATGGTTTTATAGAAAAAAATTTGGTAGTAGGAACAATTATTAATGTGTAAGCCAATTTTTATTTTTTTAAAATTCTCATTGGTTACATGGGGTGGCCATGGTCTTTTTAAGAAATTTGGTTTTAGATTTGGCAGGTGGGAATTTGGCCATGATAGGTTTGGGGCTGCCAAATACTGATTTTGCATTAATTTAGGGTTTAAATTATGTTTTCATACAATTTTGTGTAAGAAAACTTCTAAAATATTAATTTTGTATATCTTTTCGTGTCTTTACCTTCTAAAACTTATGATTTTAGTGTGTTTATGATTAATTTAGTATTCGCATGAATTATCATAATTTTTATAATAATTGATTAAATAGGTGTAAGCTTTTAAGTCAAATTAAGCTAGCTTGACAAGAATTGACATTTTGACTTATTTATTGTGTAGAAATTTTAAATAATGATTTGTTTATTTTTATTAATCTATATTATTATATTATTATATATATTACTTGTTTAAAAAGTCTTGGGTTATAATAATGCTTAATTTGTACAGTTTTTTCTCATTTTTGAGCTTAAAAAAGTAAAAATTAACTTTTTAGGCACATATCCCAGGGTGGCCGGTCATTTAAAGGTATTTTTGTTATTTTTATTGTTATTCTGTCTTTTATTACTTAATTATATCTAAATATATGATTTAGGGTGTCTTTGTGTCAAAATTTAAATTTTTAAGACTTTTTGCTGTACTAAGGGTAAAATGATCATTTTACCCTAATTATGAAATATTTTTTATTTTTAATCATATATTTCGTGCTATTTACTTAATCTTGGCTGTCACGAGACTTCTCGGAGTGTTAGTGCTTCTCTTCTAAGTATTTGGCCTCTTTAGGGTTTTTAGTGTCGAATTAGGGTTTCTGATCTTTCAACGACTTAAGATCTTGTCGTTTAACTAGTTTAATACTAGGATTTTGGCTGGGTTTTTACACGGGTCACTACCAACCAGGTTGTTACAACTAGGGTCCAGATCGTGTTGTTACAATCTACCCCTGAAATTAAATTTTGTCCTTAAAATTTTGTGCGAAAGGTTGTGGATGGTACTTGTCTCACTTCTCTTCGAAGTTGTGTCCTTCTTTACTTGAGTTGTTCTTTATTGAGGGTGTGGACAAGGTCGGGCTTATACGTTCAGCACTTTGAGTAATGGTTGTTTTATCTTACTAACTTCTTAAACCAACTACTACACAAATTTCAAAGATTACGCCGCATATCCGTGACGTGGGAGCGGTTTGATTAGTGTTAATCTAAAAGTCTTTATCCTTCGAGCATACTCTTTTCTGGGATGATGTAACAATTTTAACTAATGTACAACTTAGAGCTTGTGAACGCAGCGTACCTCAGATCGTCAACACATACTCCTTTATCTCTTGTGAAGGACGAACACTCCACTCATCGCTCTCTAGTTGGTTAGGTTGCACCACCTTTTTCAAACCACTTGTTTCTTACTGCAATAGACTTGTTTGATCCTTGTAGCTTTATCCCTGCTGACGGCTGTTGTAGTTTAATCCTCTTCGTAGTGGGTATTTATACCTTTTACGGCCAAGCTTCCAACATTGATAACAAATTACTAATTTTGGTACTCTTTTCCTAGTTGTCCCCTTCTGTCATCTTGAGAGTAGGGTTTTGAGCGTGTCATCTTCTTGTTATTCTTTAGTGGTCCTCCTCGATTGTCTTCTCCACTTTTTAGTAGGTAATGAGCCATTTTATGCCCTGACTGGTTACAAGTATAACAAGCTCTTACTGTTGTTGGTTGTTATTTTATGGCCTTGATCCAAATCTCTACTGTTCAGGAAAAATTCTTCTCTTCAGGTACTGGGATATTCTTTACCTTTAGATCCGATAAGTACCATGATCCTTTCTAGGGTGTCTTTCCTTACGATCGATTCAAATTGGCTGCTAGATCTTGCAAGATTCATGCCAGGCTCGGGACGTCCACTTCCTCTCCGGTTCCACTTACTCTTACTAAGCACTCATGGCTTTTTCTTTATCCCGCTATCTTTTAAGGAAGAGAAAAGGAAGAAGGGTCATTGAACTGTCCGATAAGGTTGATTATACATATGAGGTGAAGGTTGGTTTTATCTGTAGAGATCTTGTCGTTCTTATTGTAGATTGCACAGAATTACAAAACTGTTAACACGTGGCTACTATCCTGGACTCTATGTGATTTTTTGTATTGGATTCTAGGTCTTACTTTATTGTTTAGCAAAGATCTGTTCCTACCAATCAGTCCCTTCTATTTCTATTTCATATGTTGATAACTTACAGTATTGTTTACACATAAAATTTCATACGGTTGCAAAAGCTACCTCAGGAGCTGTTGTTGTAAGAAAATTTTGACAAAAGGTATGAATTTCCTTTAATTTCCCTTATGTATACTCTTAACATGCTTTTGACGATTCAGAATCGTGCATTCGGATTGCCGTTCAATTTAAAGGTGAGATGCGAGTCTCAGTTGAGTATAGTAGAGAACTCATGTTGGTGCAAAATCTGACGAATGTATTTTTTGCTTGTAGTTACCAATGTGTCACAAGGACTATAGATAGAAAGCGAGCGACCTTAGTGAGGCGATTCATTTAAACCCGAATGTTGTTGGTTCTTGAGGCGATCGTGATAGTCCTGGTGATGTGGTCCACAGTCATATGCTTTCATTCCTATTCCTTCCTTTTCAAGAGTCGTACTGTTGCTCGTAGCTTCTGTCGTTTGTCTTTAACGTGCTGGTGTGTAGGGTTTAAATGTCTTTTCCAATAACAGGATTATTTTTCTTTGGTGGTTGATCACTCTAGGGTAAAATGAACGTGATAAAATGTATGATTGAGGCAAATATCAAGTCATGTGATCCATTGTGGTTTGATGGTTAATTCTTCGTCAAGCTCCTAATGCTCATGGATGTAGTCAAAATTCTTCATTGAAGGTGGCAACGATAGGATTCAGATTCTAACATTTTGGTGGAAAAAATTGGCGTAAATATTGATGCGTATAGATATTATACTGAGGGTATCATAAGCTCGAGGTTGTCTTTTGTTTTCCACTTACCTACTATCGGTACGAATCTTTTTCTTCTCGGTTTATCAAATGTGTGGGTCAGCTATGAACTAGTCTGGAAAAATCTAAATTCTGTTACATGGTGGTGTCGTGAGTTCCTTGGTGAGAAGCTATTGTCCCTAACTGTAGATTGCTGATGGCATAGTTCTACTTGTCAGGTCTTTTGAAAGATGTAGTTAGTTAAATAAACCTTTAACCATTCATGCGATTGGGGGTCTTGATCTTCAAAATTTTTTTAAACGTGGACGTTGACAATGTTAGAGGCAAGATTGCCAAAATCTTTATTTTTGCAAACGAATATCTAAAAAAGTTAACTAGACGGGCAAACGCCAAAACGGCCTCCAGATAAAACTTTTGATGACGAACGATCAAAATAAAATCCGTGCATCAAAAGTTAATTTAGAAGAATACCTTTTTACCTGTCGAATCTTCAACTATGATTTGAATCCAAGTTGAAGCTCTTATCATAAGTTATACTGTATTTCCTTATACAATTCCTGGATAAAGTGTGGGCAATAATCCTCCGAGAACTAGTACTGGTAGAACCTGGACAGCTTTAGTCTTAAAGACAAGTCATTAAAACTTGTTCAGCCTACTCGCATATTTATAGGGCTACGGTAGGGACATAGGGAGTAATTATGACTAAGACTTCTAGTGGAACAAAGACACCTATCAGCGATTTTCGTAACTAAGCAAAACTCATAGCGGTATCTGCAATTATGAAAAACTAGCAGCGGTTTTTGCAATTTCCATAAAATACTGAAATATACTTCACACCACTAAAGAACTATAATTGCACTCTGACTCATAATCTGAAGACCATCTTGCATTAAGTACCTGTTATTAAATGCTAATAATTTCTTTTCACGTTAAGATTTTCGATACTCACCAATTAAATTTAACTACTGATAATTTAATTTAATCGGCATCTTGATATTTCTTAAGCCTTTTGTTTAATTTATTTGACCGCCGGATAATCAAATTCACCTGCAGGGTTTGTCCCAGTCAAAACTTATAAGCTTCCTTAAAGGGGTATCATCAATCCTGATCTTTCGGAATGTGGATTCCGTCAATAATTAATATTCGTCACATAAATAATACCGCTACCGAACTCACCGGGAATATAGACCCATATAACATCACACCCTCTAATGAATCAAAATAATGAATATTAAATATACAAAAGTTAATAATTATTTTAAGATTAAGAGGATAAGCACTATTCATAATAACCTTGGGGTGTTTATTAATTTATATAGTCAGTATAAAATTAATTACCTCAAATATCCCGTTCAATATACTCAAAGTGTACTAGCACAGAGAGTTGAAATAATAGATGACGCTATTATCTGTTCTCCGTAATCAAGACAGACCTACTAAAACTCTGTGCTACTGTCATGCCCCAAACTCCGGATCACGTGAAACATCTGAAAACAACCCAACATGATACCCAACCCAAGAGTACACTCTCAAAAGTAAACCAAGCATGCATTTCATATAAATGCCCAACGGCAAACAATACATGAGGCTCTAACGCCAAAAGAGTACGCTACACGATCCCAACGCCGGAAAATATGTTACAATATACCGATAACAGAAAGAAACAAAAAGGAAGACTATAATTCTTTCGCTCCTCCAGCAACCTCCTGATCAACCTGCGTGACCAGTACCTGAAGACATTTTATCCCACACCGTGAGCCAAGGCTCAACAGAAACTGGACAAGCATACAATATAAACAAAACAAGCTAGGAAATTGAAGTGCGATTTTTGACTCTCTTTCAAGCCATTAAAAACGATTTTACATGTAAGGGAAAGCGAGGATACAAACCATGTTTTGACTCGTACAAAGGAGTCTTGAAAATAGTTAAAAAATGGTTTTTAGATCATGATTTACACGCATCTTAAAAAAAATTTGAAAACTGGTATATCCGTCCCATAATACAGTTCATGCAAGCCATGATCAATGCGTCTTCTTGAACTTTCACCGACGGGTCACCGCCCAATCAAAGCGTCTTCTCGGACTTTCACCGATGGGTCGCCACCCAATCAAAGCGTCTTCTCGGACTTTCATTGACGGGTCGCTACCCAATAGACGTGCCTTCTCGAACTTTCATCGACGGGCTGCCACCCCATTAATGCACCATACCGTTAATATCCATGCAAACCTAAACCAGGAATTAATGCATAATCACGTACTATCACTACGTATCCCAAATCGCGTCCCATGATACACACGCGACTCACACAACTTGCACTACATGCATCTGCACCGTAGAGCCCACATATATGCTTGTAAAACTCTGGGTTTTAAAGCATAAACCATGTTACACATAACGCTACCGAAAGCCATGTAAATCACATTACATAATCCATACATGAATAAACTACAGCTATAGCATGCATAAAGCCCGTTAGAAAAGCACATAGCCACATATAACCTCACAACACGACACTACTCGCCACATAACCCGACACGTCATCACATGCCACACACCCGTCATTTAACACCCGAATGACTCACCCACACTGGGATAACCAACACCTAACCTAGAGGTCGACACTCGAACCTCCCTGAAACCGATTCTTATTAGAACAAACACTTCAAAATTGAACCACGGACCCGCACTAAACTCACATAATCAACACGCACACAACCGTGCTTCGCATCCACATCTCTCACCCACATGTCATCCACAAGACCGACACCTAACCAAACACCCGAGGCCACAACCCGACCCCCAAGCCACCACACGACCAACCGAACCCCCAAAAGGAATCCACATGTATTTGAATAAACTAACCTCATAGTTAATCAACTGAATACCATAGGACACCGATTGGAAACCAAGGAACCAACCCAAAACCATAAAAGCAACAGCCCATAGCTTCAGTCGATTGGACCCAACTCCAAGTCGACTGAAAAACACACTGGAAACACAAAACGCCAAACTGAGCCACTTCAGTTGACTGGAGCTATGAGTTCAGTCGACTGAACCCCAAGAACTATGATCCAGTCGACTGAACCTATGAGTTCAGTCAACTGAACCCACCCAGAAATCGTCTCCGAGCTACGGGTTCAACCCTCCAAGCCTCGAATCGAAGCCTCCGAACACTGATTCAACAACCATGAACACCCACACATCTAAGCCTAACACCAAGACCTCCAAAGAAACTCCCTACGCCCGATTCTATCCACGATATTGACAAAAAACCCATTTTGATACAAAGTCAGATCTACGGAGATCTAACCGATAAAAAGACACCCGATTACCTATAGCACCCTTATACTACATATAGGTCTAGAATCCTACCTCGCTGTGTTAAAAACTCGACGCTTTGAACCACGTGCAAAATTGAGCTTTGCCAGAATCAAAATCTGACCGGATAGTTGCATAGCCCTCGATGCCGATACCAAGAATTCATAGTCTGATCGTTGAAATCCGAGCCCTGGGCCCCCGAGAACTTAGAGAAAAGGCAGAGAGAAAATAGGAAACTTAGGAGTTATGTTTCAAGAAATATCTTTATGAAAATATCTAACTCCAGATATTTATAGGCTTCCAAAATATCTTTTTTTTTAAAATTTTTTCGAGATTCGCGCCATAGCGGCCCACGATCCTGGGAACCTACCCTGCATGCATATATACCCTTAAACATGCATCAAAAGCAATAAAAACATGCTTCAACAAAACACGCAATGCGCATCCGAAAACACCGAAAAAAGAAAACGGGTCAGGGTCTCACAACTCTACCCCCTTAAAGGAATTTTGCCCCCAAAATTCAACTCAAGGTCAACAGAAGCAGCCCGGTGATCACAATCAACACAGGTGCATGAGATGGTGAGCCAAACCCTTCCTAGGATATAGTCAAACAAGGTTAGGCATCCTAAATAATGGCCAACTATCTCTAAGACACGGGATCTACACTCACCCCAACCTTACAAACTTATCAACCACCATCTAAACATAGCACCCCATCCACAGAATCCATCATCAATTCCCAAACAGATGCAATGAAAAACTTGGCCCAAAGCCTGCATACTCAGAAAGTACCTCTGCTCGCGGAAGGCATCTCCACATCATCTGGCACTATCGGTGCCCTCGGTGCACTAGGAGCTATCAAAGAATACGCTCGGGGCAATCCCATCCTGTTATGTCCCCCAGTACTCGACACTGTTGGCTATCGCACCGACTGAACTGACGTTCCCCTGTTTGTCGTTCGGGAAACTTGAACTGTAGAAGGTCGCTATCGGTACGCAGCTGAACCTGGCACATACGAACCCACTAGTGTTTCCTCCCTGCTCGGCACACTGCCTCTCTAAGGATAATCCCTGCGAATATGTTCAGACTGTCCACACTCATAGAAAATAGGCGGTTCCCTCCCCTGCGGCTGCACTGGTGCTAAACTCTGGGATGGCCTCGGCTGTGGGCAATCCACCTTACGATGCCCAGGCTTTCCACATCGGAAACATATCAGCTCTCTCTACTCTGACCTCCCAGAAGAAGCCACTAATGGTGCTGGTGCTGAAAACTGCTGTGGTAACCCAAATGGGTTGAAACTAGTACCAGAGGACCTCTACCTCTTGCTAGCACGCCCACCTGTCTACACCTCCATCCCACCCTGCGATGTCCTGGCCTCCCTCAAAGCTCGAGTCTCTGCCAAAGCATTCTCAACCCTCGCTGCTGCCTCCACTAGCTGTCTGAACACACCATATCTCATCACTGCCACTCGCTCCTTGATCGCTAGCCTCAAACCCCGCTCAAACCTCATCGAAAGCAACTCATCTGTGCACTCCACCTCTGGTGCAAACCGAGACAAGCTCATAAACCTAGCCTCGTGGAAGGTGGAAAATATCTCTCTAGAAAGACTCGTGTAAAAGCTGCCCATGTGGCCCCTACTGTAGTCCTGGCATATCTCCACCACTGATGAGTATCGCCCCTCAATTAAAAAGTGGCAAATGATACCCGCAGCTCATCCTCCTCAATCTGCAATGTATCTAGAATCTGAGTCACCAACTCCAGCCACTCCGTCGCTACAAGAGGATCAGGATCTCCAGCAAAGGTAGGCGGATCCATACGCCGAAACTCCTGCATCGCCATAGTAGCCCTCGCCTCAGGCACCCTCTCCCTAACCGTCTCACCCATAGCAACCAGCTACTGGATAGAACCAACCAGTACACGCAATAGCTTCGTCGCATCCATCGGTCCCTAGAGAGCATTAGCATCCCCAGCATCAGGGATAGGAATATCCCCTTGGCCAGCACGGCCACGGACTCGACCACAGCCTCGCCCTTGTCTCGCAGACATCGCGTCTATATGAAAGAAAACAACATATAAGATGTAGCACACAGCATGAACATAAATGCTAAACACATAAGCACATAGATTCATGCTAAACAACCCCACATACTGAGGAGAACTGACAAGAATACTCCTCAATTAGGATAACCTACTCAGATTCCCAGCTAGAAATCACGTCAGCCAAACGCGTTTCTAACTGGGCTCCCAAGTTTGTTAATCCAAACGCCTAAAGGCAAGACTATCACTCCTAAGATTCAACGCCCATACTCACATATACACATCGTCCACATATCTAACATGCTGACACATCATGGTATCAAAGCATCTAAACACGTGCAGTCAAGCACACGCAATCAACCTTACATGGGATACACCCTCTTCCCATGGCTCATAGGTATTCAAACCCAGAGCTCTTATACCAAGCTATCACGCCCCAACCTCTGGGTCACGTGAAACCTCTGAAAATAACCCAACATGATACCCAACCCAAGAGAACACTCTCAAAAGTAAACCATACATGCATTTCATATAAACGCCGAGCGACAAACAATACATGAGGCTCCAACGCCAAAAGAGTACACTACATGGCCCCAACGCCGAAAGACATGTTACAATATACATGTAACAGAAAAAAACAAAAAGGAAGACTATAATTCTTTCGCTCCTCCAGCAACCTCCTGATCAACCTGTGTGACCAGTACCTGAAAACATTTTATCCCACACCGCGAGCCAAGGCTCAGCAGAAACTAAACAAGCATGCAATATAAACAAAACATGCTAGAAAATCAAAGTGCGGTTCTTGACTCTATTTCAAGCCATTAAAAACGATTTTACATGCAAGGGAAAGCGAGGATACAAACCATGTTTTGACTCGCACACATGAGTGTTGAAAACACTTGAAAAATGACTTTTAGATCGTGATTCACACGCATCTTAAAAATAATTTGAAAACTGGTCTATCTGTCCCATAATACAGTTCATGCAAGCCATGATCAATGCGTCTTCTCAGACTTTCACCGACGGGTTATTACCCAATAGACGTGCCTTCTCGGACTTTCACCGATGCGCCACCACCTCATCGCACCATACTGTTCATATCCACGCAAACCTAAACCTGAAATTAATGCATAATCACGTACTATCACTACGCATCCCAAATCGCGTCACATGATACACACGCGACTCACACAACATGCACTACAGGCATCCGCTCCGTAGAGCCCATATACATGCTTGTAAAACTCAGAGTTTTAAAGCATAAACCGTGTTACACATAACGCTACCGAAAGCCATGTAAATCAA
>JAOTRH010131948.1:0-14227 GCA_034768845.1 Heliamphora exappendiculata | reverse complement strand
AGAGAGAGAGAGAGAGAGAGAGAGAGAGAGAGCATTGGTCTATATTCCAATATTAATCTAAATTATTATGAGATAAAAATCATTTTTTGATTAGAAGAGAAAAATTCAGTTATCTCAACACATTGAAAATAATAAGGATCATATAAAAAAAACAAAGATATATGAAAGAAGAGAGGGGGAAGAAGGACAAACCAAAAGCTAAGAAGAGCAATAAGAGGAGACAAATCAACTTCCCTTTCATGCTTATCTATTGGATTTTGTTATTCTTAAGCTTGTTTGCCTTTGTTCAGATGATTCTTACCACATGATCTAAGAGCCTCCTTTTATAGTTGTACCAAAGAACTTTGGATCCCTATAGATCATTGAAATTAATGTACTTTACAACAATGGTATCAAATTGATGTAACATTTCCATGATTATTGATGTGTCCATGTTTCTTTAAATTCTCTACTCTAAATATCAGATTCTACATGGTCAATTTGTGTCCATTGTCTTAAATGAGTATTACATTATTTGATAAGATTTATTTATTTTCAATTTAAATGGTTTTAGCTTCAAATGTGTAAATGTAAATATATAATTATAGATATTGATGTATTCATTTATATAGAGCTCTTTTGGTTAATTCTGGTGTAATTAAAACCAGACTTTTAACATTTTTTTCTTAAAATTATAAAAATGTTTAACTCTTAGTTCATTAGTTTTCTCTCCGCATTGTGGCTTAAAGTCACTTATTAACCAAATGATTCTTTTATTTATTTGAGTTGTAGTTTAAAAAAAATAATATTGGTTTAAACCAAGTTACCAAACAAAGTCTAGTATGTTTATCTACAAATTATGATAAAATAACACTACAGGAATGAAAGTAAAATTAGTGAAATCAAGTTTACATGATTTTTTTCTCTATTAATTCATGGTGGGTAAAAGTGTCACTTTCTTTAATTAGTAAAGGACAAATATGTAATTTAAAAAATAATTACACAACATATCACTCCATCATAACTTTCAACTCTAACCTAACTTTTTAAATAAATCTAAAAAGAAAAATCATTTTTTAGAATATTATTTTTCAAATTATCACAAAAATGTATAAATTAGAGGAAAAGAATTGCACGTACGTGCCAAAAAGTCTATCATACATTTGAGCAAAAATTTTTATTTATTTTTACTTATTTTTGTATTTCTTGACTTTTTTTTTAGTTTTACACCATTCTTTAATTTTTCAAATCGTCGCAATGGAAGAAACTAAAAAATAAAAAAAAGATTATGAAAAATATAAAATTCACAAAAAACGAAAATAAGTAACATAAAATCTTATTTATTGGATTATTTTTGTCTTTTTTGAAATTTTTAATATTTTAATAAATAACGTTTACCTTCATAGATTGTCTCGATGAAAGTAATTAAGAAAATATAATAATTTGACTAAATATTAAAAAAATTTATTAAAAATGTATAATGTATACTTTTACAAAAGTGTCTAAAATTTGACATTTACAACAACTCACAAGTATATAATTGATCACCATCAGTTTATCTTCGAATTTGAGAGAAAAAAGGACCAAATAGCAAGTTAGAATATAAAGTTTGAACACGAGAAGTCGATTTTATTTTTTAGTTTTATACGTATAGTATAATTTTATTAGGGCACAAAGAAAAATAGAAGAAAAACATACAAAAAAATAGAGTTATTTTTAAATTTTAGTAGGGCACAACTACAATAGTAAAAGAAAAATATCAAAATATAAAAGTACTAGAGTTATTTTTTATATTTTCAGTGGGGCCTCAAATTTTAACTTATGCTATATTATCTTTTCTCGTAAATAATATATAACAAAAATATTAAAGTAATAATATAAATTTAAAATTTCCAGTAGTGGCACAGGCCATATTCACTAGTGAATGTGCCTATTTATCTTTATTGTGCAAGGAATTTTAATTTTGAAACCCATGTCATTTTGCAAAGTACATTCCCCCATCAAATTTCATATTGAAATTGTATGATAAAAAATTGGATACTGATTCTCCAAGAATATATATAGGAATTAATTACACACGTGGATATTGATTTTGATCATTTAATTATTTGAATATATTTAAGTCTTTATTAGCAAATAACAAAAAATTAATTCATGACATTTACATTGTCATGGGAGTGACACGTTTCCCTATACTAATAATAATAATCAAAAGTAAATTATGCTTTCATTTAGCAACTTGATTTTAAATCGATTTTTTTTACTTTAATTAAGTTATTTTAAGTTAAAAAATTAAAAAGTTCGTTTGCTCGAGAAAATTGTGACTTATAAGTCACAAAAAAAGCCAAATAAACTCAACGTGAAGTTTCATAGTTGTCCTTCAATCTAAATGAACTGGGGTATAATTGTTTGATTAAAATTTATGTAATTTTATATGTAGAATGATAAAAATAAAAATTATTATAAGGAAAGTTAAAAAATTTACAAGCAAATAGATTAAAAATTAAGAATTGAAAAGAAATTTTTTTTAACTTTTTAAACTTTAAATAAAAAAAGCTAAAAGCCAAATGGTATATTTGGTATCTATCTTAAATATTTAGTTTATAGAGTTGTACCAATTATTTTTATATTAGGTTTTTTTGCCAATAATAAGAGACTTCGCAATTGATGAT
Source organism: Heliamphora exappendiculata (assembly GCA_034768845.1). Taxonomy (NCBI): domain Eukaryota; kingdom Viridiplantae; phylum Streptophyta; class Magnoliopsida; order Ericales; family Sarraceniaceae; genus Heliamphora; species Heliamphora exappendiculata. Next base: position 11,576 of record JAOTRH010131948.1, on the reverse strand, counting down.
TAATATCAGGTATCATGTGGCATTAATGAAAAGTGGTGCCTAACAGGCACTGGCGAAAATAAAATTTATGTTTTTGGGCGGCGAATTTATTATTAACAAATAATTCAATCATTATTACATAGACATTTACAATACAAAAGTATCAAAGAAATTACATAAGTGCTTTTTCACATTGTACAAAACAAAACGAAATACAAGTCAATCCGAGTACTTATACTCTTAAATAAAAAATAAACAAAAAAAAATTATGCAAATTCACATAAAAACACAAATATTTTTTTGATTGGGAGTACAGGGGCAGCGGGGAGAGAAGGGGAGGGGAGAAGGGGGTAGGGAGACTCGAACCGCGGACCACCTTAGCGAGCACCTTTATAGAAAAATATAAAACTACTAAATTACCAAAACTCCTCGTAAAAACACAAATATTAATAGCAATTATTCCGTCTATCTGCTCAAGTTGTCCCATCTATCTATTTTTAGTGGTAGTATGTGGTGGTTACAAATTGAGAATTGTAATTTTATCTTTTCAATTAAGTAATATTAATGGGCTTGAACTTATCACTTTGAGAAACTTTTGTGTATTGAATGAATACCATGGTGTTATGTACGCATGGTGCCCTCAACTAATACAAACTTGACAAATGAAAAAAATGTTAGAGAGTTGTTTATAATTTTTAACATTAATTGAGAGCTGATTATAACTAACAAGAATTTTTGTTCTGTTATATCTCTCTATCTTGTACTATACTTCTCTTATACTATACCTAGCATGAATTGCTATGAGTTGAGAAATTTAGTAGAAACAAAAAGATATATATGTAGTTCCAAGAAAGCATACTGAACAATTCACCAAGTGTCGATAAGGGATATGCATAATAAGTTTCATGATAACAGTTCCTTTAATATACTAAGGTTAATTAAACTAGGCTATACTAAGTTTCCATGGTTATAAGAACTATCATAACCCCAATCACCAAGTATGGACCAAGTCTGCCAACCAAAAAATAGCTCATTAAGTCTGAATAACACCTACACAATTGTGAGACCCAATTCTGTTTTAGACTTTACAATTAAATATTTATCTGATAATTTACCTGTGTGGTTGTCATGAAGCGATCAACCACCAAAGAGGAGGGACCTTGGCTCAGCCAAGGGACTGCTCGAGCGGTCTTGCTTGGAGTTGGTCCAAAAATTATTTTCTTTACATAAATGCATCTTTTTCGTTTGAGCTCCATTTTAAGTCTCTTTTGAGTTCAAATTGAAGCCCTAAGAGTTCTTTTCAACGATTTAACTCTCTTTTCTAAACTCAAATTGTGGGAAATGTTTTGATTGGGGTAATGAAAGAAATTGGTATTTCGTATAAGTTTTCCATTGGTAGTAGAAAAACTTTCTTTGGAATGTTATTTATATCACAGTTGGAACCTTTTTGTCTATTCTCAAACTCTTGAGTTCGATGATTACACTTTCATGTGTTGATCTTGGTGTCACGAGTTTGGCGGCATGATAGATTGATATCAGAGCTCTAAGTTCGAATACCTTTTAGCCGTGAGGAATGGCTACCTTTGCGTTTGGCTAACACAATTTCTGATGAAAAATCTAAACGAGTTATCCAAATTAACATGTCATTCCTTGGTGCTTCTCGTTATGTGGGATTTGTTGGTACGGATTGTAAGTGTTAAATGGGTACTTGATTAAAGTAGATGCTATGATTTATTTTTGTATTGATTAGCTTTCTAATTCTTTTTAGAGAAAGCTATGTTTTCGAGGCGAGGTCAAGGTTGAAGTCGAGGTAGGGGTTACGGGTTCACTCAAGTTCCTTAGGGAAGGGATGCGAATGCCCCACCGAAACAAGTAGGAGGCATATACTAGATGCGTGAGATGGTTAATGCCATACGACAGCTGGTCAATGCAGCAAGACGTGGAGCTAGATCTCATAAACTTAGGGCAATGTCTGCAATAAGAGAGTTTCAACGCCTAAACCCTTCGACATTCTATGGAGACCCAAATCATAAGGTTACCACACGGTGGCTAGAATTTGTCACAAGAATCCTCGATACCCTGCAAATCATAGAGGATGACCTGAGAGTATCTTTTGCTGCAATCTAGTTGCGAGGGGATGCTCACGAGTGGTGGAAGTTTATCCAAACAACAGTTGAGAGTACTTAAGTTGAGTTCACGAAGGTGTTCCATGAGAAGTACTTCTCAGAATCCTCGAAGGATGTATACAGAAAGGAGTTTCTTTCCTTCACCCAGGGTGGTATGTCAGTTGTACAGTGTGAGGCAAAATTCGTGAGTCTGTCTCTCTTTGCGCTGGAGGTAGTAACCACAGATGATTTACGTGCCAAGAGGTTTGAACGTGGGCTTAGACCCGCCATCAGAGATAAAGTAGCGGCCCTAAGAATACACATCTTCATATAGTTGGTTGAGTCAGCAATTACTGTTAAGAACACTCTTACAGAGACCCGTAAGGCTATGAAGGTTAGGACCTAGTAGGGAGAAGTCGGTGTACAGTCAGAAGGACGTCAGCCCAAGGGATAGAGATAATTTGGTTCTAGTTCTTTTTCTATGGGATCACAGGAGCAGCACTGTTCAACTCCCGCACCTTTGTGGTGTCATCGGGGCAATCAAATTGCAAGGAGATTGTATGTTACTTTTGTAGTCAGTTGGGTCACCGTGTGAGTGGCTGCACAGAAGAAAGGTAAACCCAAAGTCAATCTCAGTCTTAGCCTCAAGGAGGAAGAGGACCGCCGACTTGTTTTCATATTCACCATAATTGCCTTTAAGGAGGGAACACACAAAGTACGTCCAGTTCACAGTCAGTCCAGCCTACTTAGGGACGACAGGGTTTTAGGGAGCCACTAGTAGAACAGACATCCAAGGTTATAAAAGGACCACTTCGGTCCAATCAGTGAGGCAACTGGGAGCATGAAGTCATGTTGGGCAGAACCAAGGAACGTAGGGGCGAGTTTATGCCATTTCTGAGCCGAGTGCTTCTAAGGCACCAGTTATGTTAGACGCTACAGCTAGCAAATTTGTGATATAAGGTACCTTTTTAGTATATAATTCATGGGGTAATGTTCTCATCGACACAAGAGCATTGCATTCGTTCATTTCGTTCGCATTTGCACTGGCATTGAGCTTAGAGGTAGATGTGTTGGGTAGTGCCTTATAGAGGGAGACCCCGATTGGTGGGAATTCTGTGTTTAAAAGGATTTGTAGATCTTGTGAGATAGAGATCTCCAGTCCTCATCTAATGTTTGACTTTATCGTGCTTGATATAACCACCTTTGACGTTATCCTAGAGATGGAGTGGTTGAGTACCTATCATGCTTATTGTGATCGGCTGAATTGTAGGAGTTGAAGATGCAACTTCAAAAGTTGTTAAACAAGGGCTTCATACGCCTAGATATGTCATTGTAGGAATCTTCGACCTTGTTTGTTAGGACGAAGGATGAATCTTTACGTCTATGCATGCATTGATTATTGAAAGTTAAACCAAATGACTATGAAGAACAAGTATCCTATGCTGCGAATTGATGACTTGTTTGATCAACTAAAGGGATTAAGTTGTTTATCTAAAATTGACTTAAGGTCGGGTTACCATCAGTTGAGGATAAAGGAAGAAGATATTGGGAAGATCACTTTTTCTAAATGTTACGGACACTACAAATGCTTAATCATGCCATTTGGTTTAACAAATGCTCCAGTGACATTCATGGATTTGATGAATTGTATCTTTCATCCGTATCTCGACAAATTTGTGGTTATGTTCATGAACGACATTTTGATCTATTCGCCATCAAGGGAGGCACATAAAGAGCATCTACTTTATGGAGGATAAAGGAAGAAGATGGACTTTGTGATAGGACTTTCGAGATGCTGAAGGGGCATGATGCCATCTGAGTTGTGTAGATAGATTAACCAAATCTGCACACTTCTTTCCTATTCGAATGGCCGACTCAGTGGATAAGCTCAACAGATTGTATGGTAGCGAGATTGTGCTACTTTATGGAGTCCTTGTATCAATTGTTTCTGGCAGAGACCCTCAATTTACTTCGCATTTTGGTAGAGTTTACAGTTAGTGTTAGTCCAAGGACATTTCAAATAAATTTTGATAATTTTATTAATTTATATTTTCTAATTAAATATTTTTAAAAGATTATATTTATTTTGTTTTCAAAACAGGTAGTGTCGACACTATATGTTAAATGAGTCGACACCTTATGCCATTTATGCTGACACATTGAGCTGAATGGGTTGACACTTAATATTCTTAAACAGAACATTTTTATGTTGACTCCAATTGGATTTTGGGTTGACACGTTAAAGCAAAGCAGGCTTGACAAACTCAAGTGTATCGACAACATTGGAATATATGGTAGACACCTTAACAGCTTTTCTTGACACGTTTAAGGAACTCAGGTGTGTTAACACCATATAGGTTTGTGTCGACAGCTCTAGTATTGGACCGAAATTCAAGTTGAGTCGACACCAGTTACAAACTGTGTCGAGACTAAGTCAAGGTCGAATGAACACGATGAGTTGACACCAATACAAATGAGTTGACACCTTAATACCTTAACGGGATTCAACTTGTGTCGACACCAACACGCATATGAGTCGACACCAAGTGATCCTCAAGGTTCCAAACCACGAGTTCTAAGTGTCGACACCAAAGTTACACGAGTCAACACCTAGACACCATCCAAAAAAATCAACGTGTTGACACCAGCGAAGCAATGGACCGACACCATGACTTCAAGCCATCCCCCGGACAATAACTCAAAAGTGTCGACACTACAAAGCACTACGTTGACACAAAGGCACCTTTCGAAAATAAAGATTTTGAGTCGATACAAAAATAAAGAAGTGTTGACACCGAAATCTTAGTAGCCAAGTTGGACTTCCAAGGTCGACACCAAATTGAAGAAGGGTCAACACCGTTTTTTCAGTAACCAAGTTTAACTTAAAGGGTCGACACCAAATTGAAAAAGTGTTGACACCGTATTTTCAGTAGCTAAAGTTTCCAATCAGAGTTGGCACCAATGAAAACGTGAGTCGACACCTCGAGTAGACCATGAAGCCTTGAGTCAACACCAACTCTGATAAGAGTCAACACCAAGGTCTTAGCTGAAAAATTGAAGAAATGAAAGGATCGACACCAAAAGTACTATAAGTCAACACCACTATGTGGGTGAGAAAAATACAAAAATAAGGTCGACGCCAACAAAGTGTCGAGTCGACGCGATTACCTAAGAACCAAGGCCACGACTAGATTGTGTCGACACCAAAAAAATTGGTGTCGACACCTGCGACGGAATTAAAAAAGGGCGCTAGTTCAAATGGTAACATTCTCAGAGCATTTATTGCCTCCACCAACCACCCAACGATCATTTACTTCAGTGAGCTATATAAGGAGTTAATTTTTAGAGTTTTAAATCTTTGGACACTATTCTATTGTTTGCATTGAAAGCTTGAATCCCTCGTATAAGCATTTACTGCTACATTAATTTCTCCAACCCAAACATTCTCACTTCTTTATACATTTATTATCAAATCTTTGAAAGTGAGTGTTTGTGAGTTATTACTCAATCACATTTATTGTAAAAAAAGGTGAGTCACCCTTGCGACCCTTTAAGAGAGTGTGAGAACTTCTTAAACAAGAGCGTAATAGTGTTAGAAAAATAGAGAATTATTTGTAGAAACCTCTTCAAGCTATAAAGACTTTTGAATACGCTTGTAAAGCATTCGGATATAGTGCACGTTCTCAAGAGGAGTCTTGGGGAGTGGATGTAGGCTTGAAAAAAACTGAACCATTATAAATCTCGGCATCTGGTTCCAATCTCTCTCGTTAACCTCTTTAATTTCATTATTAATATATTATTTGTTATATTTATTTGTGAAATTAAAATTTTTTTACAATGGTTATTATTATTTTTAAACCCAATTCACCCTCTCTTAAGTTGTTTAGGACTAATAATTGGAATTAGAGTTTGAACTCTTATTTAGTGACTTAACAGTCAAAGAAGATCCATAACAACCAGTATTAGACTAGTTCAATCAGAAGGTCAATCCACCAATAGACCACCCTTATTCAATAGAACAAACTGTAATTATTGAAAATGCAGCATGAGAATTAACATCCACGCTATCGACTATGACCTATGGGGGGTCATTATAAATGGACCTAAAAAGCCTACAAAAGTGGTAGAATGAGCAACGGTCCCTCAGCCTAAAAATGAATGAACTGAGGTTGATGTAAGAGAGATACAAAAAAATACTAAGACCGTGAACCTATTGTATTGCTCTCTTGACCATAATGAGTTCAATAAAATCTCTACTTGTGACACTGTCAAAAGAGATATGGAACATACTTGAAGTTACCTATTAGGAAACAAACTAAGTCAAAGAATCTGAAATAAGCATTCGTATTCACAATTATAAATTGTTCATGATAAAACATGATGAAACTATTTTTGAAATGTTTACTAGATTCACTGACATTATAAATGGACTAAAATCTCTTGATAATGTGTATACTAATAAAGAAATGGTAAAAAAAATTCTGAGATATATGCCAAAGAGTTGAGAAGTCAATGTGACAGCTATTCAAAAGGCTAAAAACCTCACCACTCTTAGTTTAGAAGAGTTACTTAGGTCACTCATGACTCATAAGATAAATATCAAGATGGATGATGAAGAAGACAACAAAATAAAGAAAGGGATTGCCTTCAAGTCTTTCATCACCGAAAATGAGTCTGATGAAGATTCCTTAAGTGATAAAAATGAAGACCTTACTCTCATCACAAGAAAATTTCAAGATATTTCTTAGAAATATGAAATAAGGAGAAAAAATATTCTTCAAAAAAGATGGGCACAAATGTGAGCCCAACAAGTTCAAAGAAAAAACAAACAAATTTAAAAGTGACCACAAAAAGGATGAAATCATTTACTTTGAATGCAAAAGGCTTGGTCACATGAAAGCCGAATGCTCCCAACTCAAAAAGCACTATAAAAGGGGTTCAAGAAAGCAATATTGGCTGCATATGGTGAAAGTGATGATAGCAGCTCCGATGATAAAAACGAAGAGAATGAAGTAGCTAATCTATGCCTCATCATCAAAGAAGATAATGAGGTAATTGATGATCCTTTTTCTTTAGAAGAATTAAAAATTATATTTGAAGATAAGCTTGATGAGTTAAGAAAAATGAGTGTTAAAAATGTTGTCCATAAAAAAATGGTTGTTTCCTTATCAAATGAAAATGAATCATTATATGAAGAAAAAATTTTATTGTCAAATCAAGTAACTTCTTTAAAAATTAAAAATAAAGTCTTAAGTGATAAGGTAGAAGATCTGACTAAAATTGTGCATAAACTCACTCTTGGAAAAGAGAACCTTGACAAACTTCTTGGCATACAAAAATGTGTTTTTAACAAATTTAGCATAAGTTACAAACCAAAAAGAAAATAAAAATTTTTGACCAATATTTTTGTTAAAGCTTCTTCTAACCATTCTCATGTAACTTTCTTTCACTGTTATGAGTATGTACATATTGTCACATACTATCCACGTAGAAAGATGCATGCTTTACCTACTAAAAGGGTTTGGGTTCCAAATAGAGCACACCCACATGGAACTAACTCCAATGGACCCAAAAAAATTTGGGTACCAAAAATCAAAACTTAATTTTTTTTGCAGGTATGTTTCAAGTTCTCATTCAAGGAAGAGATGTGATACCTTGATAGTGCCTGTTTAAGACAAATGACATGTGACAAATCAATATTTGCCTTTCATATACCCAAAGATGGTGAATTTGTGACATATGGAGACAATAGCAAGAGTAAAATTATAGACGTTGGTTGTATTGGTAAAACTTTTTTCCCTTCTATTGAAAATATTTTTCTTATTGATGGTTTAAAACATAACCTTCTTAGCATCAGTCAGTTTTGTGACAAAAATCACAAAGTTGTCTTTGATCATACTAAGTGTGTTATTCAAAACTCAGCCGACAACAATGTTATTTTTAAAGATTATAGGCATTAAAATATTTACACTTTCAATCTTAATGACCTATCTAAAAATGACACAAAATGCTTAACTATCTTCAGTGATAACAGTTAGTTGTGGCATAAAAGGCTTAAACATGCTCATATGAACTTGATTTCAAAACTTTTGAAAATCAAGTTGCTAATTGGTTTATCTCAAATTAAATTTTAAAAAGACAAAATTTGTGATATATGTCAACAAGGTAAACAAGTTAGAAGTTTTTTCAATCAAAAATTGTGATTTCTACTTCTAGGTTTTTACAATTGTTGCGCATAGACTTGTTTGGTTTAATAAGAACTCTTAGCCTTGGTGACAAGAGATATGTATTTGTTGTGGTTAATAATTTCTCTAGATACACTTCGATGTTATTCCTAACTCATAAGGATGAAGCCTTTTACTCCATTTTCAAAACTATCTCAGAAGATTCAAAATAAAAAAAGTTTTTAAATCACAAGTATTAGAAGTGATCATGGTAGAGAATTTAAAAGTAAATATTTTAAAAAATTTTGTGATGAAAGTGGTATAGACCATAACTTCTCTGCTCCTAGAACCCCTCAACAAAATAGTGTTGTTGAGAAGAAGAATAGGACTCTAGAAGAAATGGCTAGAACTATATTCTGTGAAAACAACCTACCTATTTTTGGGTCGAGGCTACCAATGTAGTTTGTTATATTATGAACAGAGCCATGATTCGAGTTTCACTTAAGAAAACTTCATATGAGCTGTGGAATGGAAGAAAACCCAATACCAGTTATTTTTTATTATAAATATTTTGTTTTAAACAACAACAAAGAACTTTTGGACAAATTCGATACAAAATCTAAAGAGGATATTTTTTTAGGTTACTATATCTAGTAAAACCTATAGAGTTTTCAACAAAATGGCCCTAGTTGTTGAAGAATCTATAATGTTGTGTTTGATGAGACTAACCTCAGTTCTTTCAAGAAATTTTATAAAAATAACATGGTTGATATAGAAAAATGTGTTCAAAACATTTTCATCAAAGGCTAAAAAGAGCCAAATCAAGAGAAAGTCACAAATGAGCAGCAAATTGCAGACCAACAGGCTACAGGTCCAATTCAGATCTTCCTAAGAAATGGAGGTATGCTCATGGTCATTCAAAAAATTTGATTATTGATGACCCAGCTTAGGCATAAAAATTAGATATTCTCTACAAATGTTTGTGATAATTTATTATTCATTTCCCAAACTGAACCAAGATATTTTGAAGAAGCAAAAATGATGATTTTTGGATCTTGACTATGCAAGAAGAGCTAAACCAATTTGAAATAAATAAAGTTTGGACTTTATTCCCAAAGCCTAAGGATCACTCTATTATTGGTACAAAATGAATTTTTAGGAACAAAATGAATAAGAATGGAATAGTTCTTAGGAACTACGCTCGATTCATAGCTCAAGGTTATAATCAAGAAAAATGCATTGATTTTGATTAAACTTTTACACATGTGGCTAGACTTGAAGTCATTAGGATGTTGCTTATTTTTGCATACTTTAACATTTTTAAGTTTTATCAAATGGATGTCAAAAGTGCCTTTCTAAATGGTTTTATCTTTGGTAAAGTCTTTGTAAAACAATTTCCAGGCTTTGAAAACTCAGACTTTTGAAATCATATTTACAAACTCACTAAGGCTCTCTATGGTTTGAAGTAAGCATCAAAAACTTGGTATGAAAGGCTTAGCAAATTCTTAATTAAAAATGAGTTTTCAAGAAAAAAAATTTATACAACTCTTTTTATCAAGTCTAAAGGAAAAGACATGCTATGTGTTCAAATTTATGTTGATAATATCGTTTTTTACTCAACTAATAAAATTCTTTGCAGTGACTTTGCTAAGTGTATGCGAAGAGAATTTAAAATGAGTATGATGAGTGAGCTCAACTACTTCATTAGACTTCAGATCAAACAAACTCAAGAAGAAATTTTCATAAGTCAGTCCAAGTATACCAGAGATTTGTTAAAGAGGTTTGACATGCTAAATACAAAATCTATGAGAGCTCCCATTTGCCCTTCAACAAAACTTGACAAAGATGAAAATAGTAAGGCAGTTGAAGAAAAGAGATACAGAGGTATGATTGGTTCTCTTCTTTACTTAACTGCTAGTAGACCTAATATAATGTTTAGTGTATGCATGTGTACTAGATTTCAAGCTAGTCCTATGAAATCTCATGTGACTGCTAATAAGGACGTTTTTAAATACCTCTTAGGTATATAAAATCTAGGATTATTCTATTCTAGAGAAATAGGCTTTGAGTTATTTGGTTATTTTGATGCAAACTTTGCTGGTTGCAAAATTGATAAGAAAAGTACTAGTGGAACATGTCAATTTTTAAGATACTCACTACTATCATGGTTTAGTAGGAAACAGAACTCAATAGCCTTATCTACAGCTAAAGCTGAGTATATTACAGCTGGTAGCTGTTGTGTACAAGTTCTTTCGATGAAACAACAATTAGAAGACTATGGCGTATACTTAGATCACATTCCCATTAAGTGTGATAATACTAGTGCCATTAACATATCCAAAAATTATATACAATACTCTACAACAAAGCATATAGAGATTTGTGATCATGTTCAAAAGGAAAATATAGAACTTAAATTTGTTGGCACAGACCACCAACTTGCCGACATTTTCACCAAACCTCTTAATAAAGAAAGATTTTATTATATCATAAGAGAACTTAGTATGCTATGTGCTCCAAATTGATGCTTATTTTTCATACTAACCATATCCATTCAAAACTTTTCAAACTCTAAATTGTTGTGTGAAAGGTGTCGACATATTAATAAAAAGTGTAGACATATATGTGAAAGTGTTGACACAAATGCTACATTGTATTGACACATTTTGAGAAAAGTGTCGACCCCCAACTATAAAGTGTCGACACAATTCGTTATCTTGCTCTCGATAAAATTTGTGTCGACTCACTTCTGAAGAGTGTCGACTCAATGACCTAAAAATGTCGACACCATGTTAAAAATAGTGTCAATACAATTTCTATTTTTGAACACTCCATGTGTCGTGTGAAAAGTGTCGACACCCACAAGAAATGTGTCGACACATTTCGTAATGTTTATATAGGAGGTTTTTCTCCCTTTGTCACATTCACGCTCAACCGTTTAGTTTCTCAACTGCCTTTTCATCTCCCTCTCTCCCATTGTCTCCTCCTCTACTCTCCGAAACCCTAGAGTCGACACCCTCTCACCATTGATGCCACCTCGCACCATGGGAAAAGAAAGCAAATGCCCTAACGTCGGAGAAAGCTCGAACCTTAAGGTGGCTGTTAGAAATAGGCAACCCAAGAGGGGAGGAGAATTGGGTTTCTTTGCTAGCAGTGGAGATTTAAAAAATCTTTTCAGAAAACCTTTTAATATCGCACTAAAGATAGATATGCAAATATGAAATTAACGCAAGTATTAAAAGGAGAGGGATAGAGATAAAGAACCAAACACCGGGATTTATAGTGGTTCGGCTTGATCTTAGCCTACGTCCACTCCTCAAGATCTCCC
>JAOTRH010131926.1:0-14228 GCA_034768845.1 Heliamphora exappendiculata | reverse complement strand
ATATATCAGTTTTTCCCAAATTTGTTTGTTATTTTTTAATTTTTCTTATTGATATTTCAAGATGTTGGAGTGAAATTAGGCAGACCTTGTAACTTGCATGATGATCAAGTGAAAGGTGAAGAATGTTGTATGAAGAAAATTTTATCCTTTGTGGTGGACTCAAAAGAGAAGTCTTAATGTTAGGGGGGGGGGGGAAACAGAACACACACTAGTAAAAGAATAATCAAATAAAACAAATATGTATAAGTCTTTATGCAAGAATATCTACGCAATGTTGATTAAATTGTAGGGTTAACAAATCCAACACCAACTTCACACGAGAATCATCACCAAATATTGAAAAAATTATATATATATTAAAATAAGTAGTCAAAATGGCTTGAGAATTGTTGTTAATACCTTAAAGATGGGCAAGAGAGATACCCGAGACATACACGATTTCACTCTTTCTTTCTGTGGTAATGGCAGAAGTTTGAATAATGGGAATGGAGCATTTTAATGAAAAAATAAAATATTATTATTATTTATTATTATTAGAGTTTTAATAAAAAAATATTTTTTTAATTATTTTTATCCACAGTATAAAAAGGTTATCAGCAGCATGATTAGTTTTCTAAAACTCTATATAAGGACTTACTAGCCTATTGTCTTGTCTTGAGTGGACAAAAAAAAATATTAGAGATGTGTATGGTAGAAGATAGAAGAAATATTGAGTTTTTTAAGGAGAAATCTTTTACTATTATTTACAACTCAAATTGTAATTCATTTATTTTATTAATAATTCGGTTCTTAATTCACTCGTTTCATCCTAAAATATGTGAGTATTAGATACAGAAAACTTGCAAGCATTTGGATTGTGTCTCAAAGACGATACACTTCCTTTGAGCTTTTATATGAAGAGAGATATATGTCGACTTTAATTAAGACAGTGATTACTCGCATGTCACACCAGTCATATGAGCGAAACTACAAATATTGTTATCCAAGAAAAAAAATCATTGTGGTAAAAACAAGATATGCTTAGGCCAGAAAAAACAAATATGCACAAGTCTTTATGCAGGAATATTCACGCACGGTTAATTAAATTGTAGGGTTAACAAAGCCTATGCCAACTTCATACGAGAATCTTCACCAAATATTGAAAAAATTATTCAAAATTTAAAATGAATAGTTAAAATTTACTTCAGCGTGCCTCGAGAATTGTTGTTAATACCTTGAAGATGGGCAAGAGAGATGCCCAAGATATACACTATTTCACTTTCTTTCTGCTGTAATGGCAAAAGTTTGAATAATGGGAATGGAGCATTTTAATGAAAAAATAAAATATTATTTATTATTATTATTAGAGTTTTAATAAAAATATTTTTGTAATTATTTTTATCAACGGTACAAAAAGGTAATTAGTAGCGTGATTAGTTTTCTAAAACTCTATGTAAAGACTTACTAGCTTATTGTCTTGAGTATGGAAGAAAAAATATTAGAGATGTGTATGGTAGAAGATAGAAGAAATATTGAGTTTTTTAACGAGAAATCTTTTACTATTGTTTACAACTCCATTTGTAATTCGTTTGTTTTATTAATAATTCGGTTATTAATTCACTCATTTTATTCTAAAATATGTAAGTACTAGATACAGGAGACTTAAGAACATTTGAATTGCATCTCAAAAGCAATATACGTCGCTGAACTTTTATACGAAGAGAAATATATGTCGACTTTAATTAAGATAGTGATTACTCGCATATTACGCCAGTTATGTTGGCAAAACTACAAACATTGTTAACCAAGGAAAAAAATTGTGGTAAAAACAAGATATTCTTAGGCCTAAAAAATTCATACTCGACAAAAATCAAAATATGTTATTCGCGAGAACAAAATTTTGTTCATAAAAAAAATAAATAAATTCAAGAGGAGTCATATCTATCATATTTTCTATTATTTTCTTTATCTATTATATTTTGTGTCTTGCTTTTCAGTTTACTACACATTTTAGACTTTTTACAAGTTCTATTAACATATATTGTTTTATTTTTAAAAAATAGAATTATTAAAAGTATGGGTGTTAAAATAGCCTGGGGTTCGTGGGTGACCCAAGGCCTGATACTGTGTAAACTCGGCCTGAAAAAAATTTAATCCAACCCAACTCTAAAAGTATGTTTTTGGGATATGGGCCTATCAATGGGTTCGTGAGCCGACCCGGCCTGAGACTTGGCCCAACCCTTGACCCGGCCTTTGAACCCCAACGGGTTTATACCAAAGTTATGCCAAATCTGATGAAAATTGATCCAAGTTGGCCTGTTGGAATGCCTAAATGCAATGGAGATTTGATTTAAAAAATTATCATTGGAACATAACTGTATTCTTATACAATTATTGCGTTGGAAAAGGCCAAGGTGAAGGAACGTGTGGGAAGGAAGTTATCAATGATAGGGAGTCTAATATTTTACCTTTTTAGCCTTTTGTTTTAAGTTTAAAGTTGATCTCACAAAAAGTAAATTTTAAAATTCTACAGGAGTTTTTGGGTAATTAAAAAAGTGACACTTGGTTACACCAAATTCAAGAGTTTATTTATTATAGTGTTCAAACTTATTGTAAAAAATAATAAAATTATAATAAATTAAGTACTAAACTACTAATTAACTATAATAATATAAACTATAAACTTATAAAATAATAATAAATTTATAATAAATTAATAAATTTATAATAATTAATAGTATAAACTATAAAGTAATAATAATAAACTTATAAAGTATGAATTATAAACTTAAAAATTAAAAAATAAATAAAATCTAAACTTATAAATATAACTAATAGGTAATAACTAATAAAAATAATAATAAACTACAAATTATAAAGTATAAATTATAAACTATCAAAATTAATCAATTAATAAATTTATAATAATAATAAACTAACTTATAAATTTCTAATAAAATAATAAGCTAATAACTTATAAACTTAATAATAATATTAATAGGTTATAATTTATAAACTTATAAAAATATAAAATTATAAAAATAATAAACTTATATTGTTATAAATAATAAATTAACTTATTAATTTATTATGACGTTTGACTAATAAATGAATAATAAGCTAATATAACAACAACTCATAATTGAGAAAAATTTAAACTTATATTATAAAAATTACAACAACAATTAAAAAAATTAAAAGCCCTAAAAAAGCCCAATGGACCCGTCCAAATGCTTGGCTCGAGACTCGAACCCTATACTCTTGGAGCCTGTGCTTACCCCTTGAAAAAAAAGCTCAACCCGGTTTAACCCGCCCGAGACTCGAACCCTATACTCTTGGAGCCTGTGCTTATCCCTTGAAAAAAAAACCCAACCCGGCCTAACCCAAACTTATGACGGGAGCCCGTTGGGCCTAGGCCGGGCCATTTTTATGCCCTTACCCCAAATTTATCTCGATATTATTTAAAATGGCATTATTCTATATTATCAAATTTTACTTCACTAAAATTATGTAAAATTAAAAAATATGTTCTTTTTCTATAGGCTATTCTATCCTCCAACAAACACCTTTTGGTACCAAATAAACTATAGTAATAATCTCATTAGTAATACTCCAAGTAATAATAATGTGGGTATGCTAATTATTTTAAAAAAAATTAATTATATCATAAAAATAATCTTTTAACAAAACAAACTCAATAATATTATGGTGACTAAATTACTTTACTAGATTAATCCATCAAATAGTAGAATACAATTACAAATATTTATGCAATATATTTCACATGAACTTTATTTTTTTTAATAATTGTAATTGTACCATATTATTTAATAAATTAATTTAATAATTTGATTTTTTAACATTATTGAATAAGAATAGACACAAAATTCCTTCCCTTCTCCTTCTCCTTCTCCTTTTCTCTCTCTCTCTCTCTCTCTCTCTCTCTCTCTCTCAAGAAATTACTCGTTGGATGTTTTGGCCATAGGTCCCTTGTTATAAGAATTTAATTTGGTGAGGGCAGAACTTAAGTTTTTTTCCTTTTTCAGTTCTTCAATTAAATTAGTAAAGAACATAGTACACAAATACCATATTAGTGATATGCACATCTAGAACTAGCGCTAAAATTAAGTTTTATATCTACAAATTTTAAGGCCCCGACTAACAATTTTGCCTTTTTGATTTTGTAGTTAAAAATATTAAAAAGTCAAGATTACCAATTTGTCAAAAATGCAAAAAAAATTAAAAAGTTTAAAAGTCAAATTAAAACACAAACTCTCAAAATATTCTGTTCAAACTCTTATTATTTTTAAAATATAATTATACCCCTGATTCATAATTTATTTATTACCACAATCAATTATATATAATTATTAATATCAAATATATAGAAAGGTAAAATTATCCACTTTGAACAAAAAATAAAAAAGTTAACTTTTTACCTAAATAATTAACTTTTACAAAAAAGTTAACATAAAAGCTAACCTATGTTTGGACTAAAAAGTTCTGTTGCTTTTTTAGAAACTTTTTCCGTCTTTTATAAACCTTTTTTTATATTTTGGCTGAAATTTTTTACTCTTTTAGTTTTTTGTAATGAGAGAATTCTAAAAAGTATGCCAATTAGTGCTAATTTTAAAAAAAAATTCACTAAAAATAAAAAAATTAAAAAAAAACTAAAAGGCCTGCTAAGTTGGCTTTTTTCGTCTTATATGAACTTTTTCTATGTTTTTATCAAAAAAATTTAGTTTTTCGTTTTCTCATGACGAGAGAAGTCTAAAAAGTATATATTAATTCAAGCAACCCAAGAGAGGTTAATTGAGTTTTAAAAATAATAATAATAATTTTAAAAAATATTTTCTAAAACCTTTTAATTTCTTAAACAAATATAGCAAGTATATTAAAAAATAAAGTAATGAAGAAATTAAAGAAGTTAGGGAGAGAGAAATCGAACTAAACATCAAAATTTATAATGGTTCAATTTCTTCCAAACCTACATCCACTCTTCAAAACTTTCATTGAGAATATTCACTAGTATCAAATGTTTCACATGCACATTCAAAAGACTTTATAGTCTCAAGAGAATCATACAAAACATTTCTCTATTTTTTTAAATTTCTCTTGAACTCTTTTTAAAGAGGATCACTTACTCTCTTAAAGGATCAAGAGTGACTCACCTTCTATTACAATAAATAAGATAATAAAAAATTCACTAATTCACTCTCTTTACAAATAATTAAAAATAAATGAGTAATAAAGAAAGGATCGATTGGAGAAATATTAAAGAGTAGTAAATGCTTTCTCAAGGATTTGAACTTGTTGATTTGGAGCAATAGAACAGTGTCCAGATCTATGAAGCTCTGAATATTAACTCCGTATGTAGCTATCTAAAGTAAAATGACCGTTGGTGGGTTAGTGAAGACAATAAATGCTCTGAAATCTAATCGTTGGAACTAGTGCGAGATTTGAAATCTGTCGCATGTGCCAACTCAAAACCATTTTGTGTCGACACAAAATATCAAGAGGTTGATTCTTCAAGTGATTGTATCAATTCAGATCTTCGTTAGTATCGACCCAATTTGTAACAACCCATATAAATAATAAATAAATAAATAAAAAGAGGATAAGATTAAGCAAACAGCTCCACACCCCCATACATGGGAGCCACATGTTGGTGTTTATTTCAATTATTACTTTCTCAGTAATTGGTTCTCACCTGAGCCTCTTCCACAGCCTATATAAAGCCTCCATTTCTCCAGCCTATATACGGCAACGGCAACGAGAATAAGAGAAAAGTAACTAGAAAGAAAGAAGAGTCATGGGAAGATTTGGGGAAGAAAAAACATTTTTGACTATTCGGTTCACATTTTCGTGTATTTCTTAATATATGTGAGATACATATATTTAGATTATTTGCTTTTATAAATGGATTTGTTTAATAATAATTAGTTTTTTTCAAACTTATTGTTTTAGTTATTAGTTATATATACCATGAATATCATTAAAGTTTTATTAATGATCAAACTAATGTTGTTAATGATGTCAGTTTGAACGAAAATTTTTGGTCTGGAGAAAAAGAAAAATAAAGATACCAAAATGTGAAGTAATAAGGGTAGGGTCATAGTCAGATGATGACGGGATGATATTACACCCAAATGATTAAATTATGGCCGCTCCCTAATATATTGGCAGGAACCGTTGAACACAAAAAGTACCGAATATGATTATTATTATTATTATTGATAATAATCAGATTAGTATTATTATTAGTGATATTATTATTACTTGAATTTATTTAATGCGGCATCTATAAATGTCAAATAGCATGATTTTAAGATTGTGATATCTTTATGGTAAATTAATAATCTTGTTATATGTGCACTCATACGAGCTATTGCTTATGACGTTGATATTGAAATTTTTTTTACCGGAAAGTAAAGAGAAATATTGCGAAGTTTTGCTCAAAAAGAAGAAAAAAATAAAAAATATTTGTATTATTACAACATGACATGAATTTTATTTATCTATCTAGTATGTTCCATTTGTTTAACAAATATAATTGATTAATTTATCACCGAGTGGGCAATTAATGTTTTACTTAATTGGACATAGATATTCAAATTTGTAATATGTTTTTTGTGAGGCGAAAAAAATAGAGGTCTTTAGTGGGTTTTACTCACTGGCCGGTCACAGATGCCATGTGTCAAAATGGGTCGTAACACAATTTCTGCTTTTACCTCACCTATCATTTGGTGTCGATCCTGTGCATTTCTTCAGATTTTCAGGTGATATTTTGGTGTCGACTCCAAATTGTTTGGTGTCAACTCAGAAAGTTACAGTCAACCTCGAGACTTTTAGAGTTAACTCATTTTCGTTTGGTGTTGACTCAAAAACTTTCAAACAATATCGGTTGTTTTGGTGTCAACACAATTTCGTTTGGTGTCTACCCAAAATTTCTTGTTTTCGAACGGAGTATTTGTGTCGACTCAACAAGCTTTGGTGTCGACCATTTTTTACTTGAAATTGGGTAATGACTTGTAGTTCTAGTGACGACCCATTTCTTTGTGGTACCGACTCATTTTGTTTCTCGGATGATGTTTTAGTATCAACTCATATGAATTTGGTGTCGACCCAAAAACTCGAAGTTTGGAATCCGAAGGATCATTTGAGGTCAACTTATTTTGCGTTGGGGTCGACTTATTTTGGTTTGGTGTCGACTCAAGTTGAATTCTAATCCAATATTAAAGGTGTCGACTCAAAATTATTTGGTGTCGACTCATCTGAGTTCCTGAAACATCTTAAGCAAATTAGTTAAGGTGTCGACCCTAAATTTTTTTTGTGTCGACGCACTTGAGAATTTGAAGCGTGCTTTATCTTAATATGCCGACTTAAATATTAATTTGTGTCGACACATAACGTTCTTATTCAGAACACTTAGTGTCAACCCATTTAATACAAAGAGTCAGTATAAATGGCATAAGGTATCGACTCATTTATTATAAAGTGTCAACATTTTACATCTTTAAAAATAATTAAATATAATATTTTTAAATCAAATTAATTTGAAAAATAAATTATGAAAATCTAATAAAAAAATTCTTGTGCTAACAGTATATTCATTTGAGTTAATGCTAAAAAAAGTTCACTAAAAACAAAAAAAATTGTAAAAAAAAGTAATCAAAGTACAACCAAACAACCTACTTTGAATCTAATTTATCTTTTTAACAAAAATTACACAATTTTTTTTTAATTTTTAAGCTAGTTGTCAATTGAGCCTTAAATGCCATTGTTGAACGTCGCTCTTATCGCCACCGTCATTGCCATTATTGTCACACCCCTTGCTATTGCAACCACCACTTCTTCTACTAAAATTAAAATTGACTTTTTTTTTTAAATGTAAATCTTTTTTAGTTGTTTGATGAAAAATATTTTATTAAAAAAATATTTTATATTATTTTTATTAAACTAAATAATAAAAAATAAATTAAATACTTTATTATATAACATCAAAAAGATAGAAATCGCGTCAGTATTTATTAAAATAAAGTATTCATAATTAGACTATTATATAATATTTATTAGAATTAAACCCCCTTCCCTAAAAACAAAGAAAAGCCTTCTTAAATGTCAAAAGGACAATTTGATATTTAAAAGTATGGCTATTATAAGTTGACAACATACATCATATCACGTTATCTTTAAACACATAAATAAATATCTAAGGCTAATTTAGTTTTTTAATTATCTCTGTTAGCGGCGTTAAAACATAAAAGAGAACAATATAAATTTTTTAAACATATAAAATTGATTATATTTGATTTAAACTTTAATGAAGATTACTATAATTTATGAAAAAAAAAAACCCCTCGTGTCCTCTCATTAAACCCGAACATATATACCTTTTCCCTTATTTTTTTTTCTTTCTTACTCCGGTAGGACCACCGCGGAGCCACCATCTGCCACCGTCCCACCACCAGTAACCATCACCCAATGAGAAAGTGACCAGTACTAGGATCTGCCATATTGCCAAGGAAAGCAGTCATCTCTCTTTTTTTCTCTCCTTCCCTTTCTTTCTGCCCAATCACTTTTCCTCTCGCTCATTCTCTCTTTTTTCCAAAGGGAGAAAATTAAAAATATATATATTTAAGTAATAAAAGAAAATAAAAAAAGAGAAAAAATGTATTTTTTTTTC
Source organism: Heliamphora exappendiculata (assembly GCA_034768845.1). Taxonomy (NCBI): domain Eukaryota; kingdom Viridiplantae; phylum Streptophyta; class Magnoliopsida; order Ericales; family Sarraceniaceae; genus Heliamphora; species Heliamphora exappendiculata. Next base: position 5,563 of record JAOTRH010131926.1, on the reverse strand, counting down.
ATTTTGTTTGGATAAATAGGAAAAAACAAATTATTATTCTTCTCTTATCTTCTTTGATTAGTTTATATAAGAAAAAAGAAAAGAACATATGCCTTATAATTAAATTATGTTCAAATAAATCTGGAAAAAAAAAATTATGTTCAAATAATTTCTAGTAGCATAAAAAACTCAAATCCGGCCCTCCTCAAAATATTCACTAAAACTTCTTTTTAAAAATCTTCAAAGAAATCAAACTTAGCTAATGTTTGGACTAATTTTTTTTTAAATATTTTTTTTGGTTTTTAGTTAACTTTTTTCGGCATTAACCAAAATGAGTGTATTGTTGGGATTTCTCTCACCATGAGAATTCTAAAAAAATAAATTTTTTTAATCAAAACCTAAAAAAATTCATATAAGACAAAGAAAAACCAACTTAGCATGCTTTTTGACTTTTATTTTAGTTTTTTTATTTTTAGTATATTTTTTCTAAAATTAGCACTAACAGACATACTTTTAGAATACTCTCCTTATAAAGAACAAGAAAAGTAAAAAATCTAAACTAAAATATAAAAAAAAGTTCATATAAAATGAAAAAAACTCAAAAAAAATGCTACAAAGTTTTTTAGTCCAAACATAAGCTTAAGAAATAGTGCTAAATTGGGCCCAACTCTTAAGACAAGGAGAAATGTAAATAAATTTTAATTAAAATATAAAAGAATTAAAATGATAAAAGTAATGCTTCAATATGATAAGAATTTCAAAAATAGTTTATTTTTGTCGGTAGTTAACTTTTTAGAAAGAATTAATTTATTTTTTATTTATCTCATTTAGATAGACAATTCAAAAAGTAAAATATTTTGATCTGAAAAATAAAAATGTCAAAAAAAAAAGTTAACTATAAAATGTTGGTTTTGGAAATTATGGAAAACCAAATATTTATTTATCACAATTAACCCATTTTTTTTTGTTTAGTTACCCATTTTTAGTCACCCATCTATTTGATATAATGGCTCTGTAGATTTTTCTAACTTGTTCATTTTTTTTTGTCTTTATTAAACTTTTCCAATATTTGAATTGAAATTTATAGCTTTCGGGTCGTCGTTATAAAAGAATTGAAATTTTTTAAAAAAAATCGTGTTCTTAAAACAAAGAAAATAAGTTAAATAAACCAACCTTTAAGCTTATTTTTTTTGTGTATAGTGGATTTTTTTTCAAGTAAGATCTATTTCTCTTACATTTTTAATTTCTCTAATCATGAGAAGCCAAAAATTATTTTTTATCCAAATGCGATATTTTTTGTCCAATTTGATCATATATTTATAGTGATGTATTAGCAAATTATCTAGGAAAAACAATTCAAACTTACCTAAACCACTAGAGAGCTCAAGAAGATATATATATTTTTTTCATGTATTTTGACTAATCAAAATACCCACAAGTGTTGAAATAGCTACATAATTAAAAACATGAATAGTTAAATTAAAAATAATACTTTTTGTGTACTTTATTTAGGCAAAATAAATAGTATTAGTAGAGAAGAAAGCCTATCAACGAGTGAACAACTAACACGAAAAATCATAAGTTCTTTGTATTAGGTATGCTCTCCCTAAAAACAAACGAAATATAAAGAATTAATACTTTTCTTAATATATATATATATATATATATATCATTAATCTCAAAATCAACTAAGTAGTCTAAGGCTGCCCTTACAACTTTTTCTTGAGAAAAAATCCTAAATAAAAAGAAATTAATTTACTAAAAGATTTGAACAACCCTGCTAAATTCCTAATTAGTAAAAATCACCAAAAAAAAACATATTTGAATAAGTTAAATTTTGACTACTAAAAATATATGAATACGTACAAAAAGTGGCAAAACTGAAGAAAAAACCTCCTAGATAAGTCTATTACCAAAATTTAAGTTTTCTAAAATATCTTATGCACTATCTTTCCGCCTTGAGAAAACTCAAACGTCAAATTTTTATGACATAAAACAACTTATAACTTAACGAAATGTTGCTTATTTGCACATACTTTACGTCTTGTTCATGCAATTTCACAAAATAGATATACTAGTTTTGTACGTAATATTTTGCCAACATTTTCCTTTCTCAAATCAATGAAAACCATAGTAACCGAACTTCAAGACAAGAATCATAATTTTAAACAAATTTGTATCAACCCTCCACAGTTATATATTGTTGGGATTGACTCGAATTTAATTATGGTAGATCAAAATTGTGAGTATTAAATTTAAAAATTTTTAATCAATCAATGGCATTAAAAGATAAGAAAATTAAATTATATTGAATTTTTTAAATCACATGAAAATTACGTTAGTGATCTTTTTTGACAACCAATTTATTAAGTTGGGTTTTAATTGTAATTCATTTGAAACTCATGTAAATGGAGTTTAAGCACTAAGAATTTCAAGACAAAAAGATAGTGAAGTACAATGTAATAATACTCCAGAGAAATTCAAGTTGAGACAAAAGAGTATAAAGAAAGGCTCAGTACACTAGAGTGTGGTTCATATTTAGATATCAGAAAGTGTAGAACTAGTTCTTGTAATTCTTATTGATAATAATAAATTTTTTTTCTCCCATAAAAATAAGTAGTCAGCCGAACCACATATATTTTGTGTTCTTCTTAGATATTCTTGTTCCATCTTTATTTACTTCATGTAGATTGTATAACCTACGTAGATTTTTTCGCTATCCAACCAAATTATATTTTGAAAATTTGTGTCTAAGATTCCAACGTATATATATCAACTAAAATCATTATAAATACAATGAATTGAATTAGTAGTTCTTTGCAAATTGCTACGCTAAGGATGCCAATCTAAGATGGTATGCAACGCCGGTGATAGTGAAATAATTTTATTTTGTAATATATATTAATTTGTACGATATCTTCCTTATTAATTTGTTCAACAATAAATAGTCATTCATAAAAAATTGATGGTATAATTGGTAATTTATTCCAATTCACAATAATATATAGAACAATCTTTTAATTTGAAATGAATGATAATTCAATTGTATCCTCTTTCAAGAGGTGCTAGTTTGGTGAATTGGTGCGAGGTCCAACCACCGTGGTCAACACAGCAATATGCAAAATTTTCTTTTTTCGCTCTAACATCTCGTGTAGTGTTATCTTGTGCATATACATCAATAACAATAACAACATATTGACCATTACAAAGATCGTCATCGTGCTATGATTTGACATCAATCGCATACTCTAATTTCAATTGATTCAGGAAAACGTATTAGCTAGCGAACCACTAACACATAAATCACAAGTTGTTTGTATAAGAGATGCTCTTTGTAAGAACATGCAAACTAAAAATAAAAAATACTATTCCCAAAATATCATTAATACCAAAATCAACTGAGTAGCTTAAGGCCCTTACAACTTATTTATGTTGTTAAAATCGTAAATAGAAAAAAAAACAACTCCGGATCTGAATCTTCCTAAATTCATGATCAGTCAAAATTATCAAAAACAAGAGATAATTTTAAAGAGGATAAGTTTCGACTATCAGAAATATACGAAAATTTGCCAAAATTAGTAGCACTCAAAAAAAACTTAGTAGACAAACTTATTAACAAAATGAAAATTTTCTAAAATATCGTTTGCATCAAAAACTCTTATTTCTTTTTTTTTAATCATCAATTTTGGATTAATTTTTTTTTAAATCACTGGACCAAGTGTTCCTAAATAGAATTTAAAACTTTATTTCATAATTAATGATTGCGGAAGTGACACGTTAATAAGCTCTAATTTTAAATTAAAAATGATTAAGAAAAGTTTTAAGATTTTTAATAGCAGGTAAGTTTTGATTGGCAACCTTAACCTTTTAGTTAAAAATACTAAAAAATTAAAATTGTTTATTTGATAAAAAAATTAAAAAGTTAAAAAATTAAATTAAAATACAAATTCTTAGAATATTTTATTCAAATTCTTATCACTTTTAAAATACAAAAATACCCCTTATTCATAACTTGTTTACTACAACTACCAACTACATATAATTGTTAATATTAGAAGGATAAAATTGTTTAATTTAAACAAAAAATAAAAAAGCTAACTTTTTTCCAAACAATCAACTTAAAAAAGCGAGCATAAAAACTAAATTACCAAACAATCTATTTTAAATTAAATTTAATTTTTTTAAAACTAAAAAATCAAAAAAAACAAAAAAAAATAAATAAATAAACAAACAAACTAGCTTTCAAGCTAGTTGTCAAGAGGGGCTAAGTAATACCGAACAGTTTTGAAATTTATATATCCACCCATTTGCAAAACAGAAATGATGAAAATCCAAATTATCAAAATCCCAATCCCCACTCCCACCCAAAACCCCAACTACCACACCAAACAAACCCCCAAAGGTCAAAATAGAAAAACTTTTCCACCTTCCCTATTTCTGATTAATTTCTCGTCAATTTTGGCGCCGTTTTCTCCTAAACTATACCCTATTTTTAAGAATAATTATTCAATGGTATTGAAATATTGTATGAAAATAATAAAAAATAAATTCGACTTAAAATATTAACTTATTTTTCTACTCAATTGTTGTGTTTTTAAAAAAAAATGGTCAAAATGTTCTACAATTTAGAAAATTTTACACTAGAAACAATTAAAGATAACAAAAAATCAGACCAAATAAAAAAATAAGTATTTTTTTATACATCTCAACCCCAATTTATTAAATTAATGGACAAAAATAGAAGTTAATTAATTGGTTGATCCAAGATCTGGTCAGCCTTATTCATGGTGAATAAGGTTGAATAAACAACAGAAAATCTGCATAAAGAAATCAAAAAATAGAAATATATGTGGATATAGATATTTGTCAATAATTAATCATAGAAGAATAATCTTAGTCATTTATATGTATATGTAGGGATGTGTATGGATTGAATTGAATTGAATTAGACTGAAAAAAAATACTATGGACGAGTGGAGGTTTTTTTCAATGCAGGCAAACCCGTTCTTCTCTATAATCAATTACGGGTGGATTGATTTTTTGAGAAGATTTTAATTCAACAGTTTAGGTGGTTCGGTGCTTTGAATAATTAAAAAATAAATAAATAAATAAACGCTAAACATTGCAATTTTCAGCAAACACACAATTCAACACAACACATTTTCGACTTCCACCAAACATATATAATAGATTTCAATAAATTCTAGATTTTTAGAAAGCATTATAGATTTTTGTTTCACCAAATATAATTGATAATACATTCAATACCCAAGCAACTACAATAGTATTAGTAATAAAAGAAATGGTAAAGTAATTCATGTTGAGATCCAAATGCAAGTCATCAACAATAAAATCTTAGTACATACTTCCTGCAAATTATTAGAATATTAGATTTAGATTGATTAGAATATTAGATTGATTAGATTAATTTTATTCTAATTTAATTTTATTCTATTAAATCTTCTTATTGTTTATCCCTATTCGCCTATAAATAGGCCATATATTGCACAGTTTCAATAGACAGAAAATATAGAGTTATTTTCTCTTCTCAATTTCTTCATGGTATCAGAGCTACGTTCTTGTA
>JAOTRH010131905.1:0-14228 GCA_034768845.1 Heliamphora exappendiculata | reverse complement strand
TTATTTCATTCTCTGTAAATTTCAGATTTATGTAATTTGTTGAAAGCTCAATAAAGATGTATTTTCTGGATCCCCGAGCATGTATTTTATGTCGGCGTTGAAAATTCCCCCAACATAAACACCATCGAAGAAATTACCTTGAGACCTTAGATGCATTAGAGAACAGTTCGAGAGTTAAGACGAAGAGTTTGGTTCAAAGCCCTTTCTTCCAAAGATCAAATTACGAATCTTTAATTATACAGAGTTCAGCCTGCACAACTATATATAAATTATTATAATTAACCATATAAAATAGCAATATTATTCAATTTTAACAAAAAATAAAAAAAGCTAATTTATTATCCAATCAACTAATTTCAAAAAAAAAAAATTAGTTTTAAAACTAACTTACGAAGTAATTTAATTTGAACCCAATTTAACTTTTTAACTAAAAATAGAAGAAAAAAAATACCAATCAAGCCCTGTTTGGGATCACTTAAAAACTGGTTTTTTTACAGACCCTGTAAAAAAATTATTTATACACATTACAAACACCTTAACTTTTATTGAACTAAAATTACTATAATACCCTTAATTAAAAAAATCAACAATTCTCACAAAAATAAAAATAAAAATAAAAATAATCGCGTCAATATTTTAAACATTACAACTTAAAAATAAAAGATAAAAATATACTTAAATATTTTGATAAAAAAACAAAAAGGTAAACAATAACTAGGATAAAAAAAAATTTAAATCACCTAAAAGTCACTTTTTAATCACGGGAGTAAATATTCGTATGACTCTAACAACACGTAACCATGTCCTAGCATCAAATAATTGTGCAGTCGGCAGAGAATACAGTTCCTATATATTTGTGAGTGGAGAGCTCCACAGTTTTCCAAAACCCCAAAGTGGGGAACCTACTCGTACTTTTGTTTCCTTTGCCTATACGGCTCCTGTAGCTTCATATGCTAGCCAAATTATTATATGCTTACCGATATTACGTAAACAATGATACATGATATTTTTAATAATTATAAATATTTTATATATATTAAATAAGTTATTTTTATTTTTTATTTATGAATAATTATTTAATATTCTTAGAGTAATACTCTATTCAAATTACTGAATAACACATCTCAAATGCTGAATAAAATAATAACAAAAAAGTGATGAATCCTACTAAACACATCAATAAATGTGAAGTTGAAGTACTACCTAAACTTGCTATAAGAACATTGAATATTTGCTCCTTACTAACCCGACAAAAAAAAAGTTCACATTATTTCACCCAAAGTGTTTTTTGTTATGTTATTAAATAAGAGCACCACGTTAATAATGATACGTAATGTTGCGAGACTATTGAATAATTACTCCATATCCTATTATCTACCTGAGATTTTATTCATTCATGTAATGAAAAGATACTTTGGCCATGTTGATAATAAGTTTTGAATTGGACTATATAAAAATATTCTCTTAGGCCTTTGTTTGGTAAGTTAATGTTGTGGGGGTACAAAAACAAACTCCTTTAACTAATTTAGCAATTCATTGGGGGACTGTTTGTATCCCAAGGAAATTTTACTTAATTTCTGTAACGGCATTCTTTTACAATATTAAATTTAATACCATTAAAATTATATTAAACCAAATAGAGTACTATATATCTTTACCTTGTTCTAATCTCAATTAAACACTTTTGAATACAAAATAAACTACACTAACAATCCCATTTATAATACTCTAAGTATTAATAATTCGAATATACTAATTATTACATGAAAATAATTCTTCAATTAAATGAGCTCTTTAGATAAAAATAATAATAGCTCACCAAACACTTCAAATAAAACAACAGTAACTCATTTTTATTGAGTAGGTAAAAAATAAAAAATATTCCAACTAATGTGCATTAATTTTTTTATTTGTCAAAGTTTTACATAAGTAAGACCACGTAGTATTCAAGAAATATCTAATAATTTTTTCATAATTAATTTTATATGTTTAAGTTTTATAGGTAAGAATATGTTATCATGTGTATATTTTTGTACAAATATATTTTTAATATTAAGATTTTAATATATTTTTTCATAATTTAAAAAAAAAAAAAAAAAGTTCTCTCAAGAATAAAAAGAAGAAAATGGAAGAAGGTCAACTTATTCCACTAAAGTGAAAGTAGGGGATTGGGTGGATTTGTACCCAGGTGGCTTAGAAAAGGTTTGGCGAAAAAAGTGGTGCACGATGGTAGAGAGATAAAGTGTTACATATAAAGGGTATTTCTATCGATGCAAATTATTAGAGTGTAAATTGAAGATTAGAGCCCCGTTTAGGATAAATGTTTATTTGTTTATTTTATTTAATTTGTTTGTTTTTAGTGAGTTTCTTTCGGCATTTAGTTACACGGTTACACTTTTTAATTTTTTTCATCGAGGCGAGTTGAAAAAATAAAAAAATTTAATCAAAATATTCAAAAAAAATCAAAATAAATAAAAATAAACTAATAAGTCAAATTTTATATAGTTTATTTTCGTTTTTAGTTAACTTTTTTTCATCTTTAGATCATTTTTTTTAAAAAATTTCAATTCATTTCATCGAAAAGGTTATGAAACGTAAAAAAAAAATTAAACAAAAAATAAAAAAAAATACCCCCACAACTTTCATGATGCATCATTAATAAAGATCAAAAAATACTTGTTGATGTCTAACGTTTCCACTTCAATAGGACCAAATACATATGAGCATACCAAGCTCAACAATTCTAATATTCTCTTGATAGATGAACTAAAGCGTTTACCGAATAAACAGTAATCATAAAGGTTTAAAGCAATACCTTTAGCAAAGGGAATAAAAGACTTTTTTGCCTACATGACCAAGTCTTCTGTGTCACAAGTTCGATGAAATCTCATCTCCAATTGCACATCTTCAAATGAGTCTTGTAAAGTGTGCAACATGTCTTTCCCTTGGCTATAATCAAAAATCCATTTGCCAATTTCCAACAACCATTGCCAAATAGTTCTCATAACCCATTAATGTGTAAATCAGGAACATAGCGCACATCTTTGAGCATCATCATGCACTCAACACTGGTTTGGATTCTCTAATTCCCACGATTTTAAAATGGCTAGTGTTGCCCGTTCTAGCATTATCAAAATATTTTAACTTTATAGGAGTTAAAACACTCTTTTCAAGAAGTAGTATGATAGGATGTTGCTGTATGGATCACTCACTCCATGTCGTAATCTGCAAAATAACGGCATCCTTCTTCACCAATAGAGACTACTATTGCGACAGATACAACGACTAAAGTGCTCCCGTCGTCTAACTTCAATTAATTATTGTCATGCTTTGAATCGATCTTCTTTAATTTACAATATCTTTTGATGTGACCTTCCTTTCCACATCCATATCATTTATTTATAGATTTTGCATGGCTTTTTGTTGTCTATAGTTTTGATAAAATCTTGAGACCTCTGCTTCTACATGTGCTCCTTCATCGCTTTGTTCTCAGTGACAAGGACTTGCGCCTAATCCATGCTCATTTCCTTCTTTTTGGACTCTTCATGGCGTCATTGACCATATTCATGAACAACATTTCTGTGGTGTAGAGTTGTTGAAAGAGACTGCATTCAACTGTCTGATAAAAAATTGAGGATCAATAGAGCCTGTGTCTCATCATCTAGCTTCATCTCGACGGTTGCCAACTCATTTATTTGGTTTTGGAACTCGGTGGTATGCTCGAAAATTAATTTGGACGAGCTTCATTTTTAGGAAAAACCTCAAAGAGCTTTAAACAAGGCTCTAATACCATTTGTTAGGATTGAATCCAAGCACACCAAGTAATCAAAGAAATAAGGGAATAACGAATTTATGTGATTATGACCTACGACGAGAGAGCAAACAAATTCACTAAAGAACTCAAAAATATTACAATAAAGGAGGAAAGATCTCTCAATTTAGTACGTCAATTAAACCATTAGTTGACCATGAGATCAGCTATATAATGCATATAGAATTAAATAAAATAACTAACATCGTAAAAAATATGGAGGATTAATTTTTGTGAACTATTTTCTAACTTAATATAATAATTAAATAATTATATTTCTTTATTCAATTATTTACTCCAATCCTAGTAAATAAGCAAATGAGGTGTGAAAATAACAATTTTCTGTTAGAATCTGTGAATTTTATTGACCATTGAAATCCAGATTTCAATAGCTGGATCAATTACAATTGAATTGGCCATTCAATCGCAATTGAAGTCTGGAAACCAACAGCCATGAATGGCTATTGATTTCCAGGGAAAAATCCTCCATAATGAAAGGGCTTGTTATATTCTTCACTCAGAAAAGAAAAAGAGACAGAGTCTCAGAAGAGGAAGAGAAAGAGACAGAGAAGAGGAAGAGACAGAGTCGGGAGCTCTGAGGGTCAGCCTGGAATTCAATAGCCATAAGTGGCAATTGAATTCTCGGTGGCAATTGAATTCTCTGTAACCCATCTCCTTCTTGTGAGGGGCTATATAAGGATCATCTCTCTCTGAGAAATAAATATACAGAAGAGATTGAGATATACAGATATACCAAGAGACAGAAGGTGAGAAAAAAGAGATACAATTCTCAGATTACGGAGCAAGCTGCAAAAGAGAGAAAGACAGACGGAGAACGTTCGTAGCCGATCCTTGGTGGCGTTTCGAAGATCGTGGAGCCGTTTTATCCTGGGAGAGTGACGCCGGTAGAATACCTACAACACCCTCGGTAGGCGACGAATCATTCTTAAGGAAACTGCGATTGCAGGACTCAGTTTGCAAATTCTATTTATGTTATTCTTGTTATTTCAATTTCTATAATTTTAGATTATTGTAAATTGTTGAAAGTTTAATAAAGATATATTTTCTGGATCCCCGAGTATGTATTTTATTTTGGCGTTAGATAATCTTCCAGCATTTTCAATATAAACCCTCATAATATATTAATACTTACATATATCTATATGCAGAGACGGACGCAGAATTTTAATTTAGACGATGCAAATTGTTCTTATAAATTTTTAAAAGAATATATATTACATTTTAAAAAAAAAATTAAAAGAACGAAACTACATAATTATAAAATATTTTGAACTAATACTATTATAATAGTAAATTTTTTCAAAATCTTAGAGAGGCGGCCGCCTCTATGAGCCCTCCTTAGGTCCATCTATATCTATATATACACATGAATTTATGCGTCATGTGTATTTATTCAGAAATGTACACACATATGCTAAAATCTTGATACTGTAATGAAATAACCACAATTTCAACCCATGAACCCATTAATACCCTGGAGATTGTTTTTTGAACGGCTTAATACCCTGGAGATTAATACCAATAAACATGGGATTCTGAGTAATTCAACTCTGCTGGGAATTTGTTAACAATCAAATACAACTTAATGCCTGACAAAACAGCCTTTTGTGGCTTTAAGAAATGAACAAGGATTTTTGAAGGAAAATGCTAACTACCACAATGCATTTGAGATAATTTTTTTATTTTTAGTGATTTTTTTTAACATTAGTCAAAATAAATATAATTTTTAGATTTTTTCATCATGAGTAATCAAAAAAATAAAAAGTGTTAACCAAAAATTAAATTAAAAAAGTTTCAAATAACATAAAAAAAGGGCACTTTAAGACTTCTATAAGTTTTATTCGTATTTAGTGAATTAATGTTTAACTTTTGTAGAAAACCAAAATAAAATAGATTATTGAAATATAAATAAATCTGAATAAATCAATAACCTGAGTTACTCAAGTGAGTGGCTCGATCCGATATTCAATAAAGGAATGACGAGGATACCAGTCCTGTGAAATTTTTTCGTTATTTGAGAAGGATAATGTAGCCGAGTCGCTCAATAGGTGTCGTCTACTCTAACCCAAAGTACTCGGATGCTGATCTGAACTACTCATTCCACCAGTGACTCGAATATAAACTACAAAAAGAGTTAAGTATTTGAATCATAGACTTTAATCAACAAAACAGAAGCAAGTTAAACAACTCAGAAGGCCTCGCCCACTCGAGCCACTCGAGTGACCCAAGTTGCTCAGGTCAATCAAGTTTACCCCAAAAACTAACTGGACCTACAATTCCAAGTTATTCAAGTTACAGAAAGACCCAAACTTAACCTGCTCGAGCTGCCGGGAATCCGAGTTACTAGGACCTCCAGTAGCTCGGCTAACTAACATTGCTGCTCATCGCGCAGAGACACAAGAAAACATAGCTAGATTATGTGAACGTAGCTCTGACTACGAATGAATATTTTCTATAGCACAGACTATAAGAATACATGACCATAACACAAACGATGAAGTATAGCACAAATTATGACAAGATGTAGCTTTGACTATGTGAATATATGGTAATAACATAGACCATGAAAACAACACAGACTGTGAATGTAGCTCTAACTATTTAATTGTGATGACATAATACAGACTATGTGGCTTAGTACTGACTGAATAGCCGAAGACGATATAGCACAGACTATATGATAATAGATTTCTCTGAACATCAAAAAAATATTCCAAAGACAAATGAAAATGATGGAAGTAAATTCTGCACAAGATGTTGGGACACATGTGGCTTGGTGGCTAAAAAAAACATCTGTCATATCACGGGACTCATCCACTCGAGTCACTCGAGTGACCACTGAGTCACTCAACCCGAGTGGGTCGAACGCTTGACCCGAATGGATCGACTGTGTATTGGGCATCCACTGGCTGATCTAGTCAAGTTAGAATAAAACACCAATTCTGATTATCTAGATAATATTCAAGATATTCGGATAAGATCTCTTGATCCCCGAAATTATCTTTCACGATTTGATTTGATCTCTTAGGAGTCTCATTCTAATCTTATTAACTCCATTAGAGGGTCATAAATATGAGGAATAGTCGTACTCCTAAGGGACAAGAATCATTCGTCTGATTCAGAATACTGCCAAATATTCTAAACTTGACTAGTCTTTTCTTTCACCCAGCCATCACTTTCTCTTAGTTTTGCGTTTTTTATTACTTTGCATATTTCACATCTCCAGTATTTAATAATTACTTTTTTTCTAAAAAGAACCCTACAACTTTAATTAAAGCGATCATACTAAATATCCATAAAAGTGAATTGATATCGATAAAATGTGCATTGAAGTTCTTATTTTGTTAGCATTGTATGTATATTATCTACCTTTTTACCCTGCACACTAAAAATAGTGGATAACAAGCAAAAGAATATATTGATATTTGTGTAAAGATGTATAAATATTTGTACAAGTGAATCAATATCGGCATCCTTTTAGTATTATGTGTCTATAATCTTATGCTCAATGGTTTAGATAGACACTTTCAAGAATTGTTGCAGCAAAAATAAAGAAACAAAAAAAAAAGAGTTTAAGAAAGGGAAAAGAGGAAAAAACATTCTCAAAATTATAGTAATATTAATTGTTGATGCCCATTCCATGGTGGTTTGTAATCCTTAATTCATAATGATGATACTAATAGGTCAAAGTTAGAATATAAATAAGCTATGGTGAAAGAGAGAATTGGAAAACCTGACCGGTGATGAATGTGAATGAGACATGGCAATTTATTGTCATTAGCACTAGTATTCACCTTGCAAGCAAAAGAACAGAATGAATATTAGTTGAGTGAGTTTAATCTGGGCATCTATAGAAAATAAGATGACTAACATGTGTTGAATGGATGAAAGGTGCGTATTAGCACGTTGTTGTGCCTATTCAAATAATGAAATATTAAAAAATTCAATCCAATCGGGCACAATTTCAAACACAACGAAATTTGTTTTCTACAATTAAGCATGACAAGATAAATACAAAATTTAAACATTTATTCGTAAGCACAAAGATATAACACACACTTTTACAAAAGTATTTGAAACTTAGACACTTACAACAATTTAAAACTACATTTTTACAATTGAATGTGAATGAATTTTCATCTTTTAAAAGTTTTGCATGATAGTATCATTATTAATTTCATGAAAAACTTTTTTTTATTATATATAATATCAAGCTATCAGTAATTCATTAATTACTCATTTGGTTCTTCAACCAATTCTTCCTAATATTCGTAGCTAACAATATTGATGGAGAAGACCTTCAAGTCCTTCACGAACACATAGAATTAAATCTAAATCCATCATCTTTCATATTTAAGGGGGATAGTGTAATGTGGGATAAGATACAATTACAAAAATATAAATGTACTAGATGTGATTTTACATTTTTTAGAGGGAACACAAAAATATTAATTGAAAAAAATACAAAATTATAAGGTACTAGGATTACTGTTACATCATTTTCAGTGGGCCACAAGCCCCAACCGGGTCTATCTTGTATCTGGCCCTGTCTCAAGAGCCTAGCTTCGGATATATTTTCATTATTCGAACCCTTTTTTTGTATAGTTAACTAGCAATGTAAAAAATAAAATTAATTAGATATTAATACCCATGAAATCGGATCACATTTGTCTATCAATTTTTTTTCTTTTGTCAAAATTATAGCAACCATTTATTTGTAATGCTGATGTGGTCTGTTCAATGGTCTAATAATGTCCGAACAATCTGATTTTTTTGCATTGATAATTTATTCAAAGAGCCTTATAAAATGAACGGTTCATACAACGAAAATATATCCCAGGCCAAATCCCGAAGCCGAAGGGGCACAAGCAACCAGAGCAAAAGTGTCAAAAGTTTATTTGACACAACAATCAGTGTCCAAGTCTTTAAATATATGGCAAGCCATGAATTTTGGTATCTAACACATTATTGTTTGATTGTTCAGATTAATTGTAAAATTAGATTATATATCTCACGAAATTGTATTTCTCTTGTTTGAATGTAACAAGTGGTGAAAAAATTATATATCTATTGAATTGTATATCTCATAAAATGTGAAATATATAATACTTAGAATAAATTTGTATTAATATTTTCCTTACTTCTAGTCCCATATAATTATTTATCATGTGAAATTAAATCTCTTCAATATTAATTCAGTCAATCAAATAGGCCCTTGATTCCATTCGGTGTTATTTTCCATTTGCTTCCAATAATTCTACCTATTCATTTTCCACATAGAGAAGCAAAAAGGGAAATCGGTTCCAACAAACTACAACATCAAAGCCATAGTGCGGGAATAAATTATGACTCGATTGATATTGACAGATATGTGTACCACACCGAACAAGCAATATGACAATATGCTTGATGTACCATCCAAGGGAGCATGATTTCCCTGCTTCGGTTTGCGTTACTGAAATCTTGGATGATCTTATCAAGGTCAATTGAATTGTGTATGGACATTTTGGGCAGGTAGCAATAAATTGTTGGTCGAAAGTTTAGACCAATCGCAATACATCACCATCTTACTAGCTTCCAATTGATGACTGGCCCTGAGTAGTTGCAAAAGCTTTGGGATCATATTGTTGCAAAGGCAAGTAATGTTGTACTGCAGCTTAGATGTTGCTCTTCTTCTGTATTCAACTTGGGGGAAAGCTTCTTTTGCAGCCTTAGCCATACTTTTAAATTAGTGGATAACAGTAGGGAAGAATAGAGAAATTGACAGAACACGTAGGTTCACCTTCAACACCTTTGAAGTCTTTGGTTCCGGCTTGATTTTGCAAGAGTTCAAGTGAAAAACGAAAGAAAGAATACAAAGTTTTAGGCTTGGTTTTTATTCTTTGAGAGCACCCTGCACCTTAGCTCATAAAGGTGTCAAAGGTTAATCGACTAGAAGGGTGGGCCGAGAAGACGACAAAGAAGATAGCTCACCTAGTCCTACCTTTCTCGAAAGAGTTAGAGAAAAGGAAATCAAGCAGTTTGAATGGACAAAAAGGAGCTCCTTGAAGCTTATTAATAGGGATCTTTGTTTTTACAAGATTAATCCATGTGATTTCAAGCATTGAATATAAACATATTTGTTAAAGTTCCATTTATTTATTTGTGCAGTTGTAAGTATGGTAGCATTTAACAAAAACACAAGGGAAATAAAGTTATAATAAGTTCAAGAAAAGAATAAACAGGTTTGTGTGACTATCTATCTATCTATCTACATGAATCTAACATTCAACCCACAAATAATCAGAACTTGCAAACCAAAACAATGCCTCCAATAGCAAGTATCAAATCTGGTCAACTGATGGCTAATGTATTAGAATTTGTACAGTTGTGAGTATGGTAGCATTCACTAATGATACGGAAATACAATGTAATCATAGATCGAATCCATAATTTTACTCATAACTTAAAATAAATAGCATAGATTCAACAGTGTATAGCGTAGGCCACATTTCAAATGAATGTGAACCCATTATTTTGAATTGTAACTTAAATTATAAGAAGGTTTTATGGGTATGTAATATTTATTACTCATTAAAATATGTTTTTTAGGATACAAGTGCAAGACAAGAATAAGCAGGTTTGTGTGGCCATCTATCTATCTACATGAATCTAGCATTCAATTAATCAGAAGTTAGCTGAAAATTGCAAACCAACACAACGTATCCAATATCAATGAGCAAGTCAAGGGGAAAGGAGGAAAAAAAAACTCAACTATGAAGATCACGATTGTTGATTAAGAAAATGATAAGACCCTTGACCATTCTCGTAATATACATACGTGTGTGTTTCTTTAGTGTATGTGTGTGTGTGTGTATCTACAGTTTGTTTCTGCGCAATCAAAGAAAGAAAATGGAGGAAAGCAATACAGAGGGGATCAGTTTATTTGTAATCTCAAAGAAAATAAAATACCCAATTGAAAAGCTTTCTTGATGTTTTGGGGATCCCAATTGGGCAAGACTACCAGATGATAATGATTTCCAGATACCAAAATCAAGATCTTGATTAGTTTTGAAGCCTCTTCCGGTGATATATCCGGATTTGACCAATTCATCTTCCTCGATTGAAAGAAGCTTCGAGAGAGAAAGAACAAAGATACGAACGAAAGTGTCTTCTCGAACTGTAAAACGAAAAAAAGGAAAAAAGAATCGGATGAAGAAGAATCGCAAGGAAAATAAGGGAAGTCGGCGCTTAGCAGTTATGGCACATTTTTTAGGCGGGAAAATAAGGGAAGAGGATGGAAAATTAAAAGAAAAAATAATGGATATAAGAAAAATAGAAAATAACAGTTTTCTATTTTCAAATTATGCTATAAATGCAGTTACAATGGCCCGGTCTGGAATAATTGTTCAATTATTTATTTATATTTTAAATAAATTTTTTAATTATTTTATTTCTCAACTACAGAGAATTCAAAAAAATTAACTTTTTTATTAAAATATAAAAAACCAAAAAAGAGAAAATTAAATTAAAATTTATATTACTTATTTTTATCTCTAATAAAAGTTTTTCACCCCTTGCAAAAAGTTGACTAGAAATTTTTTTGTACAAACAATAGCCCTCTTCAATTAATAATGAAAATATCTTTTTGGTTTGTCAAGATTCAGAGAAGTATAATAAAATTAATCAAGAAATTAAAATAAAAAAACAATTCGTTTGCTGACCACCTAAAAGAAAAATATATATACATTTTATTTTTTTTAAAATCATAAATTTTCATATTTCACGTTTTAAAAAGTTAAAAACTCTGCATTTCAATCTTCCACTATGCGAATTCTAATAATGGTTAAAAATGAAAATTTGTATTTTTAAATATTGCGTTTCAATTTCAGTCTCTATCAATGAAAGATAAAATCAATCATTTTAAAATTAAAAAAAATAACTAAAAGCTTCTCATTCCTACAAAAACAAAAAAAAACAAAAACAAAAACTTTTATGCTATCAAAAGAAATAATGTAATTTTTCATTATACCTTTTTAACAAAAAAAGAAATAGCAAAAAATTACTTACAAGAAGCAATTTTAGAGCCTACCAAGAGAATCATGGTTGGCAAGTGGAGGGGTTTGGGGCGGACTGTGTTCTTTCACTCCCACCTCATTTATTAGTGACATAAGATTAAAAAAAAATAATTAAAAAAATAAAAAAAACGGAGACACATAAAGAAAAAAATATTTTTCACTTTTAAAAAAATTAATATTAAAAATAATGATATTATAAGATATTAAACTAATAATATTGATCAATAACTATAATTAAAAACAAAAAAAAATATAAAATACAAGTAAAAAATAAAAATAAAAATAATATTTTTATATTTTAGTTTTATTATATTATTAAAAAATAAAATTTATATACATATTTACATATTAAATATATTTAATTTATTTAATTAAAAATAAAATATGAGTTGTAAATACCATTCCCTACCTACTTATTAACTTATTAATTGGCGAGTGCAAAAAAATCCAAATAAAAAAAAAGCAATAAGCAATAGCGGGACAGATACAAATATAATTACCATTCCTAAATTCAAAGGGGGTGCTTGTGCCCTCTACTGTAGTCGGACTCGCTACTAATTGTATAGTCCGAGACCAACAATCTGTAGGCCTCACCCAAGCAAATCATTTATGCTAAAAATTATACCGATCAAATATCATCATCTAATCACAATAAAATATGATTGGCTGTGCTGTACAATCATTAAATTTTTATATAAAAAAATTAATGAATATAAAAAAAAAAAGAGTTACTCAACTTGTTAAAATATTAGGATTAGTTCACCTAAGTAACGACCTTATATTCACATTAGGAATGAATGTGGCAAGACAGAACTCTCCCTCTTGTCCCATACTTAATCGAAAAGGGGGATGGAAAAAAATATTTAAAAAATAGTTGATGAATAAATATAATTAAAAAAACAAAATTTATAAAATAAAAAAATTGATATAAATATAATATTTTAATACTTTAGACTTATTAAATTTATAAAATACATATTTTATACATGTATTAATATTTAATAAATATTTATTTTATGAAATTATGGACAAAAAGAGACAAAACGGGATAAGAAAAAAAAATATCATCCTCATAAAGATGTTATTGGAGGGAGAAAACCCGTACAAAACAAGACAAGAGCATGAAAAATTGTCATCTCTACTCCACGTACAACCACCATAATTTGTTTTTCAGATTAGAGAAAAAAAGGCCAAATGTAAAATAATAATTAAAAAACTAGCCAAATAACCCAAATTGACCTTTGAGAAATTTGTACGAAAATAGTTTTTTTTTTAAATAGCTCTTGGCCAAACAAGTCTAGAAGTGTATAAACGTAGACATATGAAGGAAAAACAAGCACCACATTATAAGTTCCAAACAAAAAGACACCCTACCAGTTCAGACAATGGTCCCACGACCAATACAACCACAACTATATAAAGGCAGCCATCCAGTTAGGGAAATCTAAACAAGACAAACAAAATTTGTGTTCCAATTACTTGGGATCCATAATCCTAAACAATAGCATTTGCAGCGCTAGCAATCCTCGGCCACAAGTCGGCACACTCCTTTCCAATTGGGCCGGTTATTGCAGATCCTACAAGCACACCATATCACAAAAACAAATGAGAATCACACTAAACACAACTTATGCAGAATTGAAGGATGCAACTTGGGCAATTAATTTTTAATGCAAAATAGCACAGAAGTACATATTGGAAGACACGTTATTAGAACTATATATGCCTAAATACCATCTTAACTTGTGAAAAGTTCTTGAAATTACAGTTTCAAAATTTGTAGTAATATGTTGACATAAAAGCATGTGATCAAGCTGGAGAAAACATTGTGGGTCAAAAGAATCCAGTTGGTTGATAGCCCATGCTCCCAAGTCATCAATAGTTTTGTTTTTTTTTTTATAACTCAGAATGTCCGGACCAGATTACACACCTCAACTAAGTGGTTTCTTAGATTGGAGATTACATAGAAGTGGTTCCCAGAACCAAAATCACAATCTGAGAAACAAACCAACCACAGTTAACAGAGAATTATACGTAAATGAAGCTTACAAATCATGGAATAAATATGTGAAATTACTGCGCCGTGAGATTCCTTGAGGAATTGATTGGCAATTGTATGGCAAGTCTAAGCCAAGATTTTAAATCGCGGTATCGGCCGACGTAACGGTCACGGTTGCGTGTAACGGATATCGGCCGTATCGGTCAACCCGTAACGAGAATCGGGCGTCGCGGACGTGAATTTTTTTCAAGCGCTAGCAAATAGCACAAAACTCATTGATACACATATTCTAACTTTATTTACTACAAATTGAATGTTTGTAGTTGTTTTTAATTGCTAT
>JAOTRH010131894.1:0-14228 GCA_034768845.1 Heliamphora exappendiculata | reverse complement strand
GGGTAAATAACCAAGGTAAACACCAACTCAAGCATTACCCCTCCCCCCCCCCCCCCCCACTTACGAGCAAGTTCTACTACGCACCAAGCGATCAACACTCAACCCATGACATTACCTCGGAGCGATCAATAACAACCAGGTCGCACCTCCCCGACCCACACCAAGACCCTGACCACAAACTTATCCTCTCTAAGAAAACACAGTTCATATATGAAAGAGATATTGAACATAACATCCTGAGGTTCGATACATCGTGTTATTGCTAACACCTGCCACATAATTATACTAGCACTTAGTCATTCAAGATCATGTAAACAAATCTCACATACCGAGGAGAATCGACAAGAGTGATGCGTTAATTTAGGTAACCTGCTTAGATTTGTTACTAGAAAATACTTTGGGCCAACGCATTTCTAACTTGGCTTTTAATCCAAACGCCCGAAGATAAAACCAGTCAATCCTAATGTCCAACTCCCATGATCACATATACACGGCATTTACATACTCAACATGTTATTATACTAATGTTATGAAAATATTTAAATACATGCAATCAAGCACACGCAACCATCCTTACAGGATGACGCAACCTCTTCCTACGGTTTTTAGGTATTCGAACCCAAAACTCTAATACCAAGTTGTAACGCCCCGATTTTTAAATGATAAAACTCCCCGAAAACCAAAACGAAAATGAGATTTTATTTGTAAAATAATTAACAAAATATACCATTTTAAATCAAAAAGGCTACCCTCAAGCTTCTCTAACCAAAAACCTCCATTGAGACAAAACAAAACTTTTTCACACAGCAGCTGTCCGCTCGAGCGGACTCTCCACCGCTCGAGCGGTGAGACACCCGAGAGATTTTCAAGCCAAAAATTAGAAAATCTTTCTAACTCTCAAAACACACCTAAAAATCTCATTTTTGAACTAGGATTCGAATAGACAGTATATTTGGGACAAAAGAAAATATTTATGTGATAAAGAAATCACTTTTTCGACTCGAAATTAATCTAATAAAGCATTGAAACTCACAGGCAAACATCTAAGCATATGAAAACGAAAATCAACAACGAACCTAAGGTTCCTCTCATGGATCAAACAATGTGCATGCATTAAGATAAACATCCCAAGGCTTACAATATAAGTTTTTCACTCCCAAAACATTATACATACCAAAACATGGTTCAAACAAAAAGAAAAACTAAAAATAGTCTTTCACAACATCCGGCTTCTCTAGATCATTTTGCGTGATCATGTGTACCCAAAAAAGATTTTTAAATTCCACACTGTGAGCCGAGGATCAATAGGAAATAGACTAACATAAAGTTAAAATAAAACATGCTATCACAAATATAATAATAATATTCTGACTCGCACGAGCCTCAAATACGATTTTATACTAGCCACAATAATTCACATGCAACACATGCATCTTCACGAACTCTCACCGTAGGATCAAAATCTGCCCCTTATTATGCAAATCTCCACGGGCATTCACCGCATGACAAATATTCATCCCTCATTATGCAAATCTTCACGAGCTTTCACCACAAGGCGAATGTTCACCCCACATTATGCATGAATCGATCAAGTTTACACGTACATGACCATGTACAAACATCAAAAACATATATCGATATCATACATCTAACCATGGAGACCAACCAGCATTAAAACAATGCTCAACCCCAAGGGTTAGCTCAAAACTTCTAAGATTAGGTTTTTGCAAACATTTACATAAATCCTTCTAGTTTTCAAAACTCCGCTTTTCGAAAACAATATGAACACATACATCATAAATCATAAAAGCGCACAACATACCTTTTAGCCACCCAAACACGGCTTAAACACGAAATTGTATATTTAATGCATTTTTAAATGGTAGAAAGGCATAAAACTCTACGTAGCACCCTTTAAGACAAGATAGTCTAGGATCCTATCTTAATGAGTTAAAACTCAAATTTTTGAACTCCGGCGAGAAATTAAACTCACCAAAATGCAATTTTGTTCAGATGAACGCGAAGCCCACTGCTAGGATATTGAGGATCGACTATTCGAACACCAAGATCCGAACCTAAACCAAACCTTAAAGCTAGAGAGAAGGCAGAAGTTTTGAGAGTTCTTTGTAGAGAGAGAGAAGGAAACTTATAAAAGAAGTTTTGGTTCAAAAATCAAGGCATGGGCTATCTTATAAATATTTAACGCCAAACTGCCCGCTCGAGCGGTCCCCCACTGACTCAACTCTCTGCCATCAGCCCGCTCGAGTGAACAAAGACCCGCTCGTGCTGTCATCGCTAGGTGAAATTCCAAACAAAAGATGCATGACCAAGCCCACACATGCATAACATATATAGAAATATGATATTCAATAATGATTAAAGCACTTACCAAAATATCGAATAAACATTACAAAAATAAAACAGTTTCGGTTCTCACAAAGTAAGTTTTTAAATATTTTTTTCTCTTAGTAATTATTTTGTTGTTTATTATTGTTCACAATTAATCTCGATATCAGATTGTATTAAAAATGATTTCAGTTACAGGCAATTTGCTAGTTATAAATATGAAAAAGGAACTGTTCCTAATTTATTTCTACTTTCTCTCTCCATTGAGAGATGTTATGCCCCGAAACCCAGGTTACGTGAACTACCCAAGAAAAACCTGTTTAATCGAGAAGGCTTTCAACTTTCAGCTGCAATACCCAAGTAAGGCCGGAATTGAAACCTCGATGCATATCTAAATATCACATGCATAAAATATATAAAAACATGTCTTTCTATAACGACCAAAACTATATACAATACGTTGAGAAATCATATTGCAAAATTAAAAGGAACCGGGTCTCATAACTCTACCCCCCTTAAGGAATTTTGCCCCTGAAATTCGTTACATGATCTAGAAGAAAACAACTTTGGGTACCTAGCATAGATCTCAAACTTAAGCTCACTGGTAGCTTCCTCAACGCAGTGATAAAGCCACAAAACATTGACGTAGGTAATGGTTCTCCCACTCAACACTTATTCTTTCGTATCCAAAATTCTTACGGGTTGTTCCTCAAAAGAAATATCTTCATCCACTCGCAACTCCGTCTAATACAAAACATGTGATGAGTCAGGCTCATACTTTTGAAGCATGGAAACATGAAATACATTGTGCACAGAAGACAATTGAGGAGGTAAAGCTAGATGGTATGCCACCTCTCTAATCCTCTCTAGGATTTTGAACGGCCTAATGAAACACGGCGATAATTTCCCGCTATCGCCAAATCTCATTAAACCTCGGTGTGGAGAAATCTTTCAGAACATGTGGTCTCCTACCCCAAACTCCAAAGGACTCCTCTTTTGATCAGCGTAATTCTTCTAATGACTTTGAACCGTCACCAAACATTGGCGAATCATGGTAATCTTCTTTGTCGTTTTCCACACCAAGTCGAGTTTCAAAATTGTAGCTTCTCCCACATCTGCCTAACATACCGGTAAGCTACACAACCTACCATACAAGGCCTCAAAAGGCGCTATATCAATGCTGGACTCATAAATATTATTATATGCAAACTCCACCAACGGTAAATGATCTTCCTAAGAACCCCAAAAATTTAGCACACAGGCTCTCAGCATGTCCTTTGAGATCTGTATGGTACATTCGGATTGACCGTCTGTTTGAGGATGAAAGGCAGTGCTAAAAAGGAAATTCGTCTCCAAAGCTAACTAAAGACTCTACCAAAAGCGTGGCGTGAAATGCGGGTCTCGATAAAAAAATAATAGATATGGGCACCCCATCTAACCGAACAATCTCAATAATATACAACTTACTTAGCTTGTCCACGGAATCCTTCACACGTATGGAAAGAAAGTGAGCAGACTTCGTCAATCTGTCAACCACCACCCAAATAGCATCATGTCCCTTAGGTGACCTAGGAAGTCTAGATACAAAATCCATCATGACGTTCTCCCTCTTCCATTCTAATACTGGCAACGACTTGAGCAACCCTACTGGCCTTTGATGTTCTGCCTTTACTTGCTAACATTTAAGGCACTGAGAAACAAACTGAGCCATATCTATCTTCATTCCTTTTTACCAAAACTGTCAGCGTAAGTCATAAAACATCTTAGTACCTCCCGGGTGCACTACAAGATGAGAATAGTAAAAATTACGAAACACATCTATACGACACGACTCTGACAAAAAAACACTCTCCCAACAAATCTCAAACTCTAATCCGAACTCACAACCCACCCCTTGGTGTGTTTCCCACTAGCAATACGATCCCGTAACATCTGAACCCCTTGATCTATTTGCTGAGCCTCCAGGACACGAGCAATTAACATGGGTCATGAAACCACTAAAAATAAGGTTGCACCTTCCTCTGTCTCCTTGAGTCACAAATCAAACTCAGCAACCTCCTGAAATATGTCCCACTCTCGCACGGCAACAGAAGCTAAGGCACCATGAGATCTCCTACTAAGCGCATCGGCCACAACATTAGCTTTCCCCGGATGGTACTAAAGATCAAAATCGTAGTCCTTCATAAACTTCGTCCACCGATGCTGGCGTAGATTCAAGTCCTTCTGAGAAAATAGTATTTTAAACTTTTATGATCCGAGAAAATCTCAAAATACTCAACGTAAATATAGTGCCCTATGCCTTCAAGGCAAAAAACATAGCTGCCAACTCTAAGTCATGTGTCGGATAATTCTGTTCATGAGTCTTCAATTGTCGAGATCCATAAGCCACAACCTTACCCTCCTGCATCAAGACACACCACAAGCCATCATGCGACGCATCGCAATAAATAGTGTAACCCAAACCCCATTCTGAAATAATCAACACTGGTGCACTAGTCAATCACTTTTTCAGCATCTAGAATGCTAATTCAGAAGACTCACACTAAACAAACTTGACTCCCTTCTGTGTAAGGCGAGTCATTGGTGCGGCAAGTTGAGAAAAGTCTTTCATGAGTCGTCGGTAGTAACTTGCCAAACCTAGAAAGCTACGAATCTCAAATACATTCTTCGGTTGTTCCCAACTCATTACTGTATCAATCTTTGAAGAGTCTATAGATACTCCATCCCTTGACACCACATACCCAAAAAAAACTTCACCTCAGCCATCAAAAATCACACTTCTCAAATTTTACATACAGTCGGTGCTCCCTTAAAATCTGTAGAGCAATACATAAATGTTCTTCATGCATCTCTCTCGATGGTGAGTACATAAGAATGTTGTCTACAAACATGACTATAAAACTATCAAGGTACTTATGGAATATGCGGTTCATCAAGTCCATGAATGTCGCAGGTGCATTTGTCAAACCGAATGGCATAACTAAAAACTTGTAATGACCATAACCAGTCCAAAAGGCAATCTTCGATATGTCCTCTTCCTTAATCTACAACTGGTGGTACTCTGACCTCAAGTCAATCTACTAAAAACAACTCAAACCATTTAGTTGATCGAACAAATCATCAATCCTTGGCGTAAGATACTTGTTTTTTTACCATCACCTGATTCAACTTTCGATAATCAATGCATAACCTCAAGGATCCGTCCTATTTTTTGGTAAATAAGGCCGGAGCTCCCCACAGGGACGTGCTCGAACATACAAACCCCTTATCTAGCAGTTTCTGAAGCCGTACCTTAAGTTCACGCAACTCTGCTAGTGCAAAATGATAAGATGGCATTGAAATAGGAGCGATTCCCTGAACAAGATCGATATAAAACTCTACCTCACGAAGTGGTGGAAAATCGAATAGATCGTCAGGAAAGACATTTTGGTAGTCACAAACTACAGGGAAAAACTCTCCTCGGACGCCAACAGCCTCATCTGTCATGAGAGCATAAAAGAGAAAACTAAGGTTTCATCGATTTCGCATAACACTGGGCATGGACACTAAACCATCGTCTCGGTCACCCACAAAATAGAAATAATCTTCTTCAAGTGTAAAAATCGATACCCTCCGTCGATTATAATCGATATAGGCACGATAAGTGGTCAGTTAATCTATCCCTAGGATGATATCGAACGTTGTCATACCAAGAATGATAAAATTAAACTCTAAACAACGGTCGGTGACCTTTAACTCATAGGATCTACAAACTTGTCCCAACACTATGTTCTCACTGACCAAGGTCTCTACATACAGCGCGCTACCCAATGTATCTATTTCTAACCCTAAAGCATATGCAAAAGCAAATGAGATAAAAGAATACGATGCTCCCGTGTCGATAAGAACACTGGCCCATAAATGGTATACTAAGAGAGTACCTCTGATAATTGAAGTAGTCGCTGAAGCATCAGGCACAACCGGTACCTTTGAAGAACTCTGATCGATAAGGAAAAACACCTGCCCCTACGGTCCCCTAATCTGTCCACCATGACTCTGTGTAGTGAGTTGTTGCACTGACTAGCCTGAAGTGCCCTCTTCTGCAATCCTAGAAGTCAGGGTTGCTAGCTACTGCTATGGCTGTCGGTAAGTCTATCATCCCTGTGTCGATCGAACTAGTGGTGCACCTACCGTACTCTATGTACTCCCTCTCTAGGGGCAGTTCCTGCAAAAATGTCTCGGCTGACCACATTCAAAGCATACTAGTGGCCTTCTCCCTTGTGACTGAATAGGTATAGGACTCTGAGGCTGTCCCCTAAATGGGCAATCCATCACACGATGCCCTAGCAATCTGCACTGATAACAAATGAGCTCCTTCCACTCCGATTGTCCCAACGAAGCTACCGAGGGTGCCGAAAACTGATGATATGACTCTGTATGATAAGAACTAGGACCAGACGACCTTTGCCTCTTGTTACAACGCCCACCTGACTGTACACTTGTTCCTCCTTGAGGTGTTATAGCCTCTCTAACCTTTTGGGTCTCATTCAAGGTATTCTCAATGATGACTGCAAATTTCACCGATTCAGTAAAAACACATAACCTTAATCTTGCCACCCTTTCCCTGATCGCGGGTCTCAAACCCCTCTTAAACGTCTTTGAACTTAGCTCATATGTGGTTATGGATTCCTGCGCAAAGCAAGATAAATTGGCGTACCTAGCCTCGTACTGTACAACGCCCATCATCCCCTGGGTGAGTGAAACAAACTCTTCTCAATAGATGTCCCTAGAAGACTCGAGAAAGTATTTGTCCAGAAACACTTTCGTAAAAGAAACCCACGTACCCTCCACAGTCGTTCTGGTAAATTTTCACAACTCGTGAGTGTCACCCCTCAACTAGAATGCGGGAAACGCAACCCTCAAGTCATCCTCAACTATCTGTAATATGTCTAAGATCCTAATCGCGAGCTATGGCCATTAAGTGGCCACTTTGGGATCGGGATCCCCGACAAAGGTAGGAAGGTTAAGATGTTGGAACTCGCGCATTACAACGGTCGCCCTCAGCTCAGGTACTCTTGCCCTTCTCCTAGCGGCCTCAGCTAACTGGTAGATCAAACCCATCATCTCACGAAATAGATCTACCCCGTCTACTGGCCCTTGGGGAGCATTAGCATCCCCGACGTCAGGGATCGGCATATCCCCTTGGCCTAAACTGCAACCATGACCCCAACCTCGATCTTGTCCTCTCCGTGCGGATATAACTTCTATATGAAAAAAAAAACACCGAACATAATAACGTAAGATTCGATTTATCATGTCATTACTAACACGTCACATAATCATGTAAACACTTAGTTATTCCAAATCATGTAAACAAACTCCACATACCGAGAAATACCAATAAGAGTGATAAGTCAATTTGAGTGACCCACTTAGATTCCTTACTAGAAAATACGTCAGCCAAACGCATTTCTAACTTGGCCTCCAAGTTGGTTAATCCAAATACCCTAAGACAAGACAAATCAATCATAAGGTCCAACCTCTATACCCACGTATAACATAACATTCTCATGCTATCAAAACATTTTAAACACATGCAAGTCAAGCACACGTAACTTTCCTCACAAGGTGATGTAATCTCTTTTCACGACTCTTAGGTATTCGAACCTAGACCTTTGATACCAATTTATCACATCCCAAAATTTGAGTCACGTGAACCACCGAAGAAAAACCTATTTTAAGACACGAAGATCCACCAGAACCGTCCAAAACCAAAAGGTTAAAGAACCTAACCCAAAATGAATAGGCATCCTTTAAAAAAAAAAGTTCCGAGGATTTATTTTAAGGAAAAGAAGAATCCAAAAGGTCAAGGTCAAAATACCCAAGAGCCAAAGTTTAAAACAAAACAAATAAAAATTTTCAAAATATGCCCAGACCGCTTAAGAGGTTCTTACCTGTACACTGTTTTTTCTCAGTCTGCAAAACAACCGAGAGCGCAGTTTGACCGCTCGAGTGGTCCATCGAGTGGTCTGGCTTTAGACCACTTTTTCAAAACCCAATCTTTTTCTCACTCAACACAACCATTTCCCAACCTTTTAAAAACTCTTCAAGTCATAATCAAGCAATCTAAAGCATGCTAAAATAAGGTTCAAATTCTTCCTCGAGACACATGGTTTGATATCAAACATAAAACCAACTGAAAACCATTTTCTATAACGTTAAACCAACCAAAACAATCTCATACAACCATAAAGCATAACAACCAACTCATAGTTTCTCTCATCATCATACAACATTCATGCATTGGTATTTGGCCCTAAGGCTTTACAAAACATATTACATATGCTCTCAAGTCTAAAACATAATACATGTTTATATGATCCAACATAAAAAAAATTGGTATAAATAGTCGAACAACAAAAAACTATGATTTTATCTTCTGCCACCATCGGGGCTCCTCAAGATCAAGCTACATGGCTGTGTTTACCTGAAAGATTTTGATTTCAACAGCGTGAGTCGAAACTCAATAGGAATAGATTATCATGAATTAAATGCATAACATGCAATCATGTATTATATAAACAACTCAACTACACAAGCCTCAAAACGGTTTTTTCATTTTCAAAACCACAAGTTTTCATATAATCCAACAACATCTCTCAACGTAAAAACACAACGCGAATCATTTTAGTTTTCCATAAGGTTTTTGAACCCAAGAAAGTTTACACAACCACAATGATTTACATGTACCGACATTATTGTACCGGAGAAAATGGTAACAGGTATAGACTCTCGTCTATTGACCTAAGTCCGAGGCATCCAATGGCCCGCTAGGCAATAACAAGTTCTATGCCTTGCTACAACAACAAACGTCTCCCATTGGGCAACCACTTCATTTATAAGGAATAACCCGAAAGACTGAAGTACCTATTTGTACAAATTTTTGGATTTTCACATAAGAGCAATTGATGGCCAAATTCACCACATTGTTACGGTACATTCATAAAATTATTAAGAAGGCATACATCACGACTCGTTGAAATATTTGTATACACACAGCTATACACACACACGCACACACACACAAAACGTTCAAGACACACAACAACATTATCTATTTATTCATGGAAATCAACTAACATTTTTAAAATGTTTCCACCATCTCGACCACATCATTTAAACCAAGGTTCAATCCCAATGATTAACTTCAATTCTCCAAAAACTATATTTTCGCAATACATTCATACTTTTCTCCGGTTTTCAAAACTCATCTTTTGAAAATCAAGTACACGCACATCTACCAACTTAATTTGTAGTAAATCTTAGGATAGCAAAAATATGCTTTTAATTCAACCAAACAATGTTTAAACACAACAACCCATCATCCATAGAATTTTAAAGTGGTAAAAAATGCGTATAATCACATACAACATTCTTTTAATTCACGAGAGTCTAGAAGCCGTATGGAGCTAAAAACTTGAAAATTTTACCACTGGCGAGAAATCAAAGTTGCCGAAACAAGATTCTATTCAGATGAACGCGAAACCCTTGGCGAGGAGAACACCAATCCACCCTCCTATTGCCAAGATCCCACCCCGAAGCAAGCAAAAACTTAAAAGAGAAGGCAGAGGTTTTGGTCTTTCTATAAAAAGAGACAAAGTGAAGCTTATAGGTGAAATTTTGGACTAAAACCTCATGCCACTAGCTGCACTTATATTACCCACGCCAGATAGATCGATCGAGCGATCCTGCCTAAAAAGTTTTCAACTTTCAATTGCAACGCCCAAATAGGACCGAATTTGAAAGATATCACTTGCATAAAATATATAGAAACAAATCTTTCTATAACAACCAAAACTTTATACAACACGTTGAGAAATCATATTACAAAATTAAAAGAATCGAATCTCACAAGAAATCTATTGGTTGATCCATTTTAAATCCCTAAAAATGGTTGGATCTAATGTTTCTTTTTTCTCTTTTAAACTTGAAATGACACATTGCTTGGCTAACCAGCTGCAATGGTCAATTATCTAGTGTTAAATGGTCAATTTACTATCTTCTAGTTAGGGAGTACTAGTTTTTCCATTTCCATGGTATTGTTTTAAATTTATTTCTACAAGAATATATATATATATATATATATATATATAATACTCAACAACTAATAATTTAATATAATATAAATATTTATCTAACAGCACTATAATATTTTAAATTGATTGATTAGTGTAAATTTAATTTTTAAATTTATTATTTGTAATGAGTTTGTTAACATGGCAACGAGCTAATATTGACAATTTTAAGATTCTTATCAAAGTAAGATTTTATAAATAAAAAAGAATTTTTCTAAATACTATGTTTGAGTTTAAAACTAAAATTTATGAAAAAAAAATAGACAAAAAGAGTTAAGTAAATGCTTCTTTTTTTTTAGTTTAATTTGATCATGTATCGTCAACTGTAAAGTATTTTTGATACCGTCTGTTATATGTTGGTATGACATGTACCAATAGGTATTTTGAATGAAATTAAATTAGACTATGATGGTAACCCAATTTTATTTAAAATAATACTACTGATCGATAGTAACTGGTACGAAATGGTACCCACAACATTGAATGTGAATTATTGTAACGATTCAAATGAACTATTTACTTAATAACTTAAATAAGTAGCTCAACAATACGACTCAAAAACTTAAACTCAAGTTCAAGTTATTAGTATTACCCTACAAGTTTTTTTATATACTAGACATGATTTCTATCTCTAACTTATGTGGGATAAAATATTACAATATCCTCCACTCAAATACATGATACACTCGTCGCGTGGTCCAGTTTCTTCTTCTAACTGGGATGTGAATAGCAATTCATTAGTGGACACAGAGCAGTTCATTAGCGTGTATAAGTTATAATACCTCGGGGTTTCTACCCCTCTTTAGAACCTCTACTCCTATGTGCCTGTTTAAGATGTCTAAAAAACTTGACTTTTAAGATATTTAATTTTTTCAGAAAAAAAAGAAATAAAAAAAGTTAGATTATTTGGGAAAACTTTTTGTCGTAGCTTTTTTTGCTTTTTATTGATATGTTTAAAATGCCATTTATTTTAACTTTTAAATTGTAGTGTTTGAGATATTGACACGGCTTTTTTTGTTTATATGAGTAGGATATTATAGTAATTTTGTTTGAAAAAATTTAGGGTGTTTGGGATATGTATTGATTTTTTCTTTAGATTAAGAGATTAAAAAAAGTTAATTTTTTTAAAACCAAACAATACAGCTTAAAAGTTGACTTTTTTGAAAAACAATCAGCTTTAAAGTTAGCCCAAACATTCCATATGTCTACACCACCACATAACCCTATATAAATATTAAAATTGACTCTGATACTATTTATAGCAACTCAAGTAAACTATTGACCTAATAATTTAAATAAATAGTCTAATAACACCATCCAAAATATTTAAACTTAAATTATTAATAGTAACTTATAAATATTTTCATATACCAAACTTGATTTCGATTTCCAATGATGTGAAATGAGGTAACATAATTATCAATTCTATGAATTTGAAATTCTTGCGAAGGAGAGCCCGTATTTAGTGACTCCACATGGGATATTTTGTTTTGATGGATCGAGGACAACGCCTTCCAGCGTTAAGTCCCCCCTTAATCAATATTAGCTTTAATGACAAGGAAACCTTACCAACTCGGGTTTTTATCCCCTAATCTCAGCTCCATTTTAAAATGCTGAGCTTTGGGCCAAGTCTTTTCTCAATAGCTTTTTCATCAACTAGATTTTTTCAACACATAACGACATAAATACTTGTGCTTTTTATAAAGCAAGCTCGATCTTTTTTAATATATTTTGAGTGGGCATGCAAGAGAAAATTTTACTTATGTAAATCATTTTAAGTACAAACTCTCACATTGGACTTATTATTCAAATTCCTTAAGTGGATGCACAAGATTGACCAAATTAGCTTGCCATTGCAATTCCAAGTTTCTTTCTTTCTGTTTTTTTTTTTTGATCGGCAGAAAAAAAAAAATATATATTTACCACTCAAACAATAACAGCTTTAGCCGTATAACTCCAGGGAGTTATGCCAAAGCCAAAACAAGATACAATTGATTAAAAATCAACCAAAAAAAAAAGGACACGAAATAGAAAAAGAAGAGCATAATCAATTCCAAAGTTTTCCTCTTGCATTTTCTCCATTTTCACCATAGGTTATGTTTGGATGGAAAAAATCTTAATGGAAAATGATAACATGATTCTAGATTTCATGATTCTTTTGTTTCGAATACATTAGCATATGAAAGTGATTCTTGATTTCTTCAAATCCAGAATCACATTCTCAAGTTTAGTAGAAATTTGATCTCACCCTTTCCATGATAATATTTAATTTCACGGTGAATCGATAAAAATGATATCTTTTAAAAAGTTTTATGGATAAAATTATTAATTTAATTCAAACTTTGAAGATAATTACTTCAAATGTTCTACCTATTTATTTGATTCTTAACAAATACATTCTTATTTTTCTCAAAATTCAAAAAGCAAGCATGTCACAAGGGTTTATGGTGTCCATCGATCTGAAACTCGCAGTCCAAAGTTTTCCTCTTGCATTTTCTCCATTTCACCTTAGGTTATGTTTCGGTGGCATAAAGTTTAAAATAAAATGAAAATGAAAATATGAAAATTAATTCTTAGTGATTTATTAAATCAACTCTAATCACATTCTCAAGCTAATACATGTGATCCCCACTCTTTCCATGACAATCTTAGATTTCAAGATGAATCAATAAAAAAGAAATAACGAACTCTAATAGTGTTTTTTTTTTTTAAAACTAATGAATAAAATTATTGAGTTAATTCAAATGTTTGAATATAATTATTCTAAATAAAACTTTATATATAAGTAGTTGATTCTTAACAATTACATTCTTATATATTTCTCTCAAGAATTATATGAGGAATGTATGCTGTGACTTTGAGGGACAACACGTTATTGTGCCCTCAATGGGATAAGCTCTCATATATACTTTTTTATATGATCCGATACATTCATTATGTTAAGCTAATTAAACATTTGTTTAAATATTTTTTCTTAAGATCATATTTATTATTCATTTATTTGTAAATAAATATAACCTAATTAGGTAATTACAAATATCAGATCAACTTCTTTTCTTATATGAAACATAAAAAATTCGGAGAGCTCTAAATAATTAACGAATCCGATAATAAAAATATATTTAAGAATCAATATCATTGAGACCACAATAGCGTGCTCACTCTTGGCAGCACAGTACACATCCCTTATCCGATTTAGGGGGTGCAAGCATGTTACAAGGGTTACTATTGGAATAATACTTTAGTTTTTTCTTTACCAAAATAGAAACTACATGTGAAATTTTAATTTGTTATAATTATTGTCAATAAGGCTGTAAGGGATTTCATCAATCAGACAGTTGAGAAGGAGAAATAACATATTGAGTGCACTCTTACAGCTAACTTTTTTGTTTTAGAACTACATACACATCATTGACTATATTTCATTGTAGATAGTATCAATAGGTCTACAAATTTAACCATTTCAAAATACAGAGCAATTATTGAAGAATAATCAAAGCTTAATTATTCTTTTTTTATACCTATTTTGATGTTTAGATTAAGATATTAATATAAATACTTTAAATTGATAAGGGCTAGGTGTTAAAAAATCAGTAGAATTAATAAACCAATTCGAACCAATCCAAATCTTCTGGTTTCATTCGAGTTTTTTGGTAAGCGGCTTAGTTCTGATTTTAAATAATTAGAATCATGCTTCATGGTTCAGTTTACGAATTAAGTTTTAAAAATATGAAACTGAACCGATTTCTTACCTATTTTTATTATATT